>VMBQ01005079.1:17500-47549 GCA_007657795.1 Dreissena rostriformis | reverse complement strand
TAGTAGTAGTAGTACTATTATTATTATTATTATTATTATTATTATTATTATTATTATTATTATTATTATTATTATTATTATTATTATTATTATTATTATTATTATAAATACCATATGCAGGTACGTAAAACGACTGCCCGCAATTGAACTCAACACAAATGAATGGTCTTTTTGTTGAAACCTTTGTCCGTTTGTCAACTTATTCAGCTTGGTAGATTTGTCTAATAATAAGAAGGTTATATTGCTATTTTCAAGCGAGCGACAATGCAGCACAACAGTTTTATCCTCCGTTATATATGGTTACAGAACATCCAAATCGGTTTAATTACACATGACGTTTTCTGTTGCCCGGAATCCTTCCGGCGAAACTCGAAATTGCCATATAGCGTGTGTGAAGAATACATTACTTAACACATGACATACACTAACCTTGTCTGATATAAACCATGTGATGTATCGCACTGGAGAGTATTGGTTTAAAATGACTTCCCTTGTGTCTTTTATGTCGTATGCATAATGCTTTTTAAAACAAAAACATGTACACAATGCATGGCGCTTTCTTTGAAGATTCACTTGTATTACATTTAAGCATGAACTCAAATTAAGGTAAACCATATTATTAACATCAATTCTCAAACGTAATCAATTAACTATGCATGTACGAGTGGATTGATTGTGGCATTGGAATTCCACTCGTCTGAGACGAAGTTTATCGGACCTATGCACATGGGTTCCGGGAAAAGAGGCGTTTATAACGGCACATGAGACATTCTTTTAGTAGAATTACAATGTACATGTATACTGAGTATTTTCACTAATTCATATTTTAGGGATTACTTTTACTTTCTGTGACTGCTTC
This sequence comes from Dreissena rostriformis, assembly GCA_007657795.1. Taxonomy (NCBI): domain Eukaryota; kingdom Metazoa; phylum Mollusca; class Bivalvia; order Myida; family Dreissenidae; genus Dreissena; species Dreissena rostriformis. The sequence continues at coordinate 46,690 of VMBQ01005079.1, read as the reverse complement.
TTTAGATATCAGCATTTATTCCCAACTGACCACTTTTGAGAACAAGATAAAAGTGTTTTATGTGACTCGCTGTGATAGTTATCGCGCTGTTCTAAATAAACGACTAAAATAGAATATGTAGGTGTTGTATATACATGATGGACTAGCACTTAAATAGCTCAAACTTGTCACTTTCCGCGCTTGCTTTATCAATTATCGTGGGTAATGCAATATAAACAGAACACATCAAATCATGATTTAAATAGTCTAGCAACATTACGACACAACGGGGAAAGGTTGCTGAGTAATTTGCGGCCTTTGATATTCGAATGCTTCAAAGATATATTAGAAATATATTAATGGTACAAAAAATATTAGTTTTCATTTGCAATCTAAATCATAACAATAAAATCGCTTACTTGGTCGTTATAAATAGTTAGACAATATAATTAAGTACACTTACGTTCAGGGATTTCACCGAAAAAAACATCCGATTCACTCATAACAGAGTTATCGCCTATATTTTAAAGAAACCAGAAACATAACATACAACTAATGAAAATAACTTTGTAAATATATGCTCATTATGACCTATTTAACAAGGTAAACACTAACTTAACTTGTATTAGTTCCAAAACAAAGTGTCCCAAACAAGTGCACGGCTTTCGGTAATAACATGCAAACCGATGTTTATCAAGCACTGATAATTACATGTCAAAGTGTTGACAAACACACTGCCAAGTATGAAGTGGCATTTGCATATGACGACTAGTAACACTTTCCATGCCTGCAAACTGCAAGACAACCTCGTCGTAGCAATAACCAAAAACATCCTCCTTGGCTGTCCAAAATTAACGATTTTTGCCGATGCCATGCATGACTTTCACAGAAACTTGATCATGGCTTATGTCCTGTACAATGCCTGGATATGGTTTTTCGTCATAATTTACAACCACCAAGCACCCAACCAGATCTGACGAAAATTTAGTTTCATTAATTGTGTTGCTTGACACAGATTCTAATGATGGCACAGGAATAGACGCACCGACGTCATGTTCATCATGTGGAATAGACACACCGACGTCATGTTCATCATGTGGAATAGACGCACCGACGTCATGTTCTTCATGTGTCGTCGTCGGCGTAGGTGTGTTTTTACAAACGTTTACCACCTTAGAAGCAAAGCAATCACACCTGACCGTCGACTGGCAGAAACAAGATAAATCTCTTACAAATATTACGCTGTGATTTTCAAGACAGATTACCTGATGCAAAGACATGGNTGTCCCAAACAAGTGCACGGCTTTCGGTAATAACATGCAAACCGATGTTTATCAAGCACTGATAATTACATGTCAAAGTGTTGACAAACACACTGCCAAGTATGAAGTGGCATTTGCATATGACGACTAGTAACACTTTCCATGCCTGCAAACTGCAAGACAACCTCGTCGTAGCAATAACCAAAAACATCCTCCTTGGCTGTCCAAAATTAACGATTTTTGCCGATGCCATACATGACTTTCACAGAAACTTGAGCATGGCTTATGTCCTGTACAATGCCTGGATATGGTTTTTCGTCATAATTTACAACCACCAAGCACCCAACCAGATCTGACGAAAATTCAGTTTCATTAATTGTGTTGCTTGACATAGTGATGGCACAGGAATAGACGCACCGACGTCATGTTCATCATGTGGAATAGACACACCGACGTGATGTTCATCATGCGGAATAGACGCACCGACGTCATGTTCATCATGTGTCGTCGCGGGCGTAGGTGTGTTTTTATAAACGTTTACCACCTTAGAAGCAAAGCAATCACACCTGACCGTCGACTGGCAGAAACAAGATAAATCTCTTACATATATTACGTTGTGATTTTCAAGACAGATTACCTGATGCAAAGACATGGTGCCTTTAACAGGAAACGTAATGACCTTTTGAAGTATGGCGTCATTCTTCGTTATTTCAGATTCCTCAATGTAGTAGAGTTTTACGTCAAGGTCTGCCGCTTTGTAGAATTATGTCATAATTATAAGTTGACATTACTATTTTATTGCGTGCTACAATGCAGCGAAACAGTCTAATGCTCCGCCATATCTGGTTAGAGCACTCGACGTCTGTAACATTACATATGAAGTTGTCTGTTGCACGGAATCCTCCAGGCGAAACTAGCAATTGCCAGTTAGCGTGTGTGAAGAATGCATTCAATAATACATGATATAAATTTACCCGTTCTGATATAAACCAGGTGGCGTATCGAACTGGAGTTATTGTTTTTAAATGACTTTGATATGGCATCATTTATTTAATGCCAGTTACCATATGGATATCTATCACAGGATTATAATTAAACACACTTTGAAATGTAACAGCTGTTTGAAACGATCAATTCAAACGTTTTGCGTTTATAGGTTAAATGGAATCCCAATAATACATCTTGCTTAGATATAATCATTATAAACATTATATATGTATAGGCAAAATTAAGATATTTCTAAAAATATATAATAACATTAATTATAGAACACGACATGTACCAAACCAAACAAAACATATTGAATTTGCTGTCATTTATATAGATGGTTAATTGCAAAGTCTGAAATATTTTTTTTTTAGCTATTTATGTTGCCGTTACTTCTTGACCTTTTTATAATGTTCATGTGTCGCCGTTGATATAAAAACCCTTTCTGCTTTGTTAATCAGGTATAATCTATAATTGTGTGTTTAAAAACTGTCGTTAAATATATTGGTTCGATTATTAAGTCACTTTGTAAATAAACAACCAAAGTTTTATTTTCGCTTATAATTTGTAAAACAGTTATTTAAAATCAATCTTTGGAAAACTAGTTGATCCATGTATTATCTTCAACTTTACAGCAGCACATATATTTTCTTTAAATACATTTCGAGTTTTACCGTTTCTTTGCCCAAACTGAATGTCCCATACTAGCTTAGTGTTTTACAGTTGCTTTTTTTCGGTAATCAATCTGCTTGTATTGGTGTTCACTTCCCGGAAGGACGGATTAATTTACAAATAGAATATGCTGAACTCAATAAATATGTATGTAATGTAAATGAGCTTATACTAACAGGCTTCACAGACGTTTTATTTATACAAGTGTTTTCGATAAAGTGTAATATTATCCGTTTTTATAAAAACGTTTGATGTTGCTGTTTTTTCTTTCGTGGGAACATATATATATATATACATGTACCAGCTCAAATACGTAATAAAGTAACTCTTCAGTAGGGACATAATACTTTTGCCAAAGGAATTCATACACTTTCATACTTTTCACGTACACGTACATTTGTATTAAAAGTTATACTAACATAACAAATACCATTAGTTAACGACCGACACCTACAACCCTAATCGGATAAGAAAATGTTCAAATAACAATAGTTCTTCTAAATGATAAAAAGAAATCAGTCATGGTAAATAAATGAGTTTTGCTTATATTATAACTTGAGTAGTCAACCAGAACGAAACAGAAAGATATAAACACAATGTCCGCATACAACACACTTTCATTAAATCATGATTTCGTAATCGTTACAGTGATACAGTAAAACTTGTTATGCATCTAAACTTTCTTCAGAGGCGATATTTTACGATTGTAAGTTAATTAATTGCATGGTTCACGACATGTCAGATCAATTCTCTAAACAAACGGTGATTATTTCCAGTGAAATAATTATATGCTGCCGCTTTGATTTCATTTCTTGAAGATCTTAGTGTCCTTTGCACACATAGTTCTGTGATTTAAATGGTGTATTTTTAACAGCCAATTAGAAATTAAATACAACATTATGTAAGGAAATCAAATATTGTTTTCATTAAAATCACTCGGATTATATTCATTTTTTTTTCAAATAGTGTATTTCGCTCATAGATGAATATTTTAGTCGTACTATGAAAACACGGAATAAATTGAACATTATACAAATTGTTTGGCAAGATAATTCCGTAGTCAGTAAAAAATAGCATAAACTATAAGGAAGTCCATATTAATATATATATATAACCATACACAATTATTTAAATTGTTTTAGAATACTGCATGCTTGATGATGTCAGCGTAACGACGTTTACATTACCTTAAGATGCACTTGTCTGATTTCAACACTTTAATATAGTTCGTAAATTGATATTCGTGTCGGCATGTTTAAAGGTGACCTTTATATATACTCGAACAAGTGTTTTTTTTATAGTACACAAACCTCAAGTTAGCAAAGTGTAAAGTTATAATTTGATAATACACAAATATTGTAACGTCGTTACAATAGCAGATATAAACACACTGAAACTTCAGCTGTACTAGCTGGAGAAAACCATCCTAAAATCAAACTGTCTAACCATCTGAAATATTTACATTCTTCGAGAAAATGTCACAGGCGTAACCAATGGTTACGCACATATGGGCATTGAGAGATGTGATATATAATTATATATTGCTTGTCTGCATTGTGCGAAACCTCGTAATATTGATAGTTTATGGTGACACAAGTATAAGGATTGTATTTAATAAACACAGGACGGACAACAATAAAATAGTTTTGTAAAATTTTTCGAAGACGCGTCTTGTTAACAATACCAATGTCTTTGCCGCTTTATGGAATATTTAATATTTACACGTAGGTTTCTACAGTATGGTCAAAATTTACTACAGGACTACATCGTACTATAACTGTTGTACATAAGTATTGCTATGAACGCTTCGATTTTAAATTGGTGACTTTGTGCACATATAATAATTAAGTACCGTTATACTAAAATAATAAACAATATAAATAGTATTAGTATTATTATAAGAATTATAGATTTAATGTTTAGTATTTAAAAGTAATTGTATTATTATTAGTAGTAGTATTATTACGTTTATATTATGAGTATACTATATTTTATTATAATGTGTTTTTTTATAATTATAAGTATTAGTAGTAGAAGGAGCAGTAGAATTATTAGCCATATTAGTAGTAGAAGTAGTGGCAGTAGTAGAAGTTGCAGTGTTATTATTTTTTTTTATATGTTTGGATACGTAGGCATGAAACCATAAGGACGTTTAAGCGTTATCAGTAACGTAGACATATTTTGGCAATGGAAATAAGAACTGTTTTTACGTTACTGTGCTCAGGATTATAACTTCTTTTGCGTATCTTATTTACAACAAGCTTTACAGAATTGAGCGACTATGGTGTAAGATTAACTTGACTGGAGTCGTTACTTATTAATATAACGGATGATCGTTTGTATCTTTATACATTTACAATACTCATACGCAACGGTCCTTACCAATTCAAATGGTAAAACCACAGATTTTTAAAGATTTTTTTGTAATTAAACTATGCCGCAAGATGCGCTATTAGAACTGCAGTTATCCTGTAATTCATCCGTACATTCACAAGACGTTGTGTAATTCATCAGTACTGCCACAACACTTTGTGTAATTCATCACCAAAGTCACCACCCGTTGTGTAATTCATCAGTAAAGTCACAACAAGTAATGAAATTCATTCATTCAAGTTAAGTCACAACACGTTGTGCAAATCATCAGTAGATTCACAACACGTTGTGTAATTTATCAATACAGGCACAACAAATTTTGTTATTCATCCGCACAGTCACAATCCGTTCGGTAATTCATCAGTACAGTAGCAGCACGTTATGTTATTCATCAGTAAGGGTTCGTAATCAGGCGCCATTGAATACTATCATTGGCTGATCGTCTTTTCCAGTTGGATCATTTTATTATTATTGGATTGACCTTACGCGATTTTATACCATATGCATGTAGGTAACCTGATTACCCGCAACTGAACTCAACATAGGGTAATAGTGTTTATGTGGAAAAGTTTGTTCGTCCTTTAATTAATTGTACTTGGTAGAAGGGTGTAAAAGTAAGAAGGTGATTACTATTTTCTAGCCAAGGAAAATGCAGAACAACAGTTTTATCCTTGCCATATCTGGTTACAGCACCCTAATCTGGTTAATTATCGATAAAGTTTACATTTGCACGGAATCCTCCTGGCGATACCAGAAATTGCAATATGGCGTGTGTGTAGAATACGTACAATATCACATGACATACAGTCGTCTGATCTGATGAAAGCAAGTTGATGTATCGCGCTGGATGTACTGGTTTTAAAATGACTTAGCGACTGTGATTTTTTTAATCAAAACACGTAAACACTGTGGACTCTTGGCGCTCCCTTTGGAGATTCTCTTGATTTTAATTTGTAAACTATACTTTCAATTATTAATGCATGATTGGGTGCCAGAACGAGTGGCCTGTTTGTGGCATTGGAATTAAACTCGTCTAAAACGAGTCTTATGGGACCAATGCTAATTGGTTCCAGGAAAAGAGGCGTTTATTACGACACATGGGACGTTCTTTGAATATAATTACAATATACAATTATACTGATTTTTTGCTCGCTAATTATTATTTTAGTGGTCGAATATCGTGCATGACATGAAATGTAGTCTCTTTCTGTGAATGTTTCTTAGAATATCAGCATCGTGTCACCACTGACAACTTTTAAGAAGAATAAATTATGTTTCAAGAACAATCGGGTTATGTAATCTCGTTTTTGTGCACGTTCTGATAAATGAAATACGTTTAAACAAGCATGGTTAATTAATTTTCAATAACGGTCTTATTTGACATTCCTAAACTATTATTGAAACTATAGAAGTGAATGGCATTGACGAAAGAATGCACACATGTGAACTATACAAAACATCCACCGCTCTTGAAAGATTCATTTAGTTTCTTGTTGACCTTTAACATTTTTTAACATCAGACGAAACTGATAGTTTCAAGAACATGGCCTGAAATTCATCATCAACTTCTAAGAAATGAATTGTTAATCGTCTTTTAAACGTTCTAGTGAGTGCTAAAGCCGCATATCAGATTTTAAGTTTTGCGTCTGTCAGCGAAATATTTACCTCTAGCAAATGCGAGTTTGCATCAATCGAATCATTGTTGCTGATGTATTTCATTTGAATTAACACATCTATTAAGATTATACAGCATACATTTGGTCCTCGGTTACATAAAAAGACCGATAGCACACTAATTAATTTGATACACATACTAGAACGAAACATGAATGGTTCCATTCATTCACTTGAAATATGTTACTTTAAACGAGGAAAGTTTAAAAAAACATATATGTGCACATTCTTAATGTAGTGGACATACAATCTTATTAATTATATTGTCATATCGAGAATTCGAACGTTATCATTGATCACAAAAACACGACAAAGGCACTCCATGCCAGTATTGTCTGTCCCATCCGCTTAATGTCATTTATAATTATTTTTTACATTAAGACGCTCCTTTGAGCTCATAGTTCAAAAAGAATTCATAACTAAGCAGTCATAACAACTAGCATAAAGAATAAACATAAACCATATATTTCTATAACTGGTTAATGAAAACCCTCCTTGACTCGCAATGATAATTATCGCGCTGTGCATAAGAAACTGCCAGAATACAAAATGTCTGTTATGTACACTGTATGTATATGATGGGCTAGCAATTTAAAAGCTTTCACTTTCCACGTATGCTTCATGTGCCATCCTTAATAAATGTGTATAATGCACTTTCATCAGAACACACTAAATGCTTCACTTCAATATACAGGGAACATTACGACACAATGGGGACACCCTGTTGAGAAATCGTTTTCTATATTGTTTACATTTGATGCAATAACAATGAAATCGGTTTTTGGTCGTTATAAAATACTTAGCAATTATGATTTAATGTTATAAGGTTCAACAAATTCCTGGAAAAACATTCGATTTACTTATAACATTATTATCAGACCTAGAAGACAGTTAATAAATATACAAAATATCGTCGCCGAATTCCTCAATATGCGCTGAGCACAATTCAATGTTGTGTTATAGTTTCCTTGTTTTCGGCTTATTATAGAATAAACAAAGTTTGTTCAAATCCAGCTCGTGGAGTTAAATCGTGTGACTTCTCACACTATTTTTTTTTTTTTTAGTGCACAGTTTTATTCAATCTGAAGAATATTACATACACACTTAGAATATTATATACATACATACAAATCTTTTCATAAAGTATGATGAACTTGACAATCTAAATATAATCCTTAAGTCATCAAATGAAACACCTTATCCTAAACCCAAACCGTTGATTTTTGTTACATAGCATCAGATTGTTGTGCTGTACATTGTTAGTTCAAACTATTTCCCAGGGGTCAAAAATGGCCACACACCAATGGTCAGATGGTGTATATGGACTTGAGTAGGCTGCTAATCACAAGACCAAAAACTTTGACATAATACATTATATAGTTATTCTCTACAAATATCGTTCAAATTATGACCGTGCGATCAAAATAAGGCATACCCCATGGTATTCAATACCCCATTATTCATAACAAAAGACATACACTAATATCAATATTGTTACATGGCAACCCATGACTTGTTCGTTCGCAAAACCAGTACAATAAAGACTCGCTTTTTAGACCACTATACAGACTGTATTTAAGTGGTCGCTTTAGCGGGGTGGTCTTATAATCGAGATGATCTGAACGCGGTATTTATGCGTAATAAGTGATAATGTCTATTTGGTTCGCATTAAAAGACGATAGGACATAATATGTTTGTTTATATGTAAACGTGATATCCGTGCCATTACTCTACTTAAATGAATGCATGGCCAAGATTAATAATGAACGAGGGTTAGAATACATGGCGATTCGAAATTAATGCCAGAATATGGCATTCACGTCAAAATACATTGCAATTGGCTATTCATGTTAAAATACATACATTTAGTAGTAATGCTATAATACATGGTACTTTTGCAATCTTGAAAAATAAAAGTCAATTGCGAGTAAGCATTGTGGTGGTAATGCATGCACTTGCATGCACATTGGGTTTAGTATGCAAGAAAGTTTGGGTAAGAATGCATGCCAGTGCATGTTAATTACGGTCAGAGTGCATTAAACTGCGGGTTTCAAATGCATGGCAATCCATCGGAATGAATGGAAATGCAATAAAATTGGGGTCAGAATGCATGGTAATGCATGCGACATAGGGTTTGCAGATAGTTAATGAGCACAGGATTAGGGATGTTTTAGTTCTTACCTATTGCAATAAACATTAACGAATTGCAATGGTGCAATAATATATTCTGCACTACGGCGCGAGCTCGAATATTTTAAAGTCATTACCGATGTCAAACTGATCCGTTTTTATCTTGTTAAATTTAAAGCCATTCTTTTCCTTGTGATATTGTCTTACTAACGTTAAAGTTATTTTAATACGTTGTTCGTTGGTATACAGGAAGAAAAAATATCATCGCATCCATACATTTGACATAATAATGAGGCTAAATCTCTTCAATGCATTTCTCAAAACTGTTATAAAAAGGTGGTGTGTTATCTCATGACATAAACATGCCATCTATACATGACACATAAATTGGGTTACCATTATGGGATTCGTGAAGAGGGACTTCTAGTAACCTCGGGTTACATGTAACGAGCGGGCCTTACCTGTACAACAGGTTAGAGCATGGATGAATTTTCGGATTACATCGATACAGCTGGCCTATGTTACAGCATTAAAAGCCAGCGACAAGGTATCGGTCGACGCAGCCTCATCTATTTTCAATACCGGGGTATAAAATATTGAACAAGAACAATAAATGACATTATGTGTTTGTGGTACCCGATGCTTAACGTGGGTATTAGGATATTGTCACAAAACCAGTGTTTATGAGTTGCTGAACAAACTTTCTTTTGGTTTTTATTGAGCAGTTTTAATTATTTAAAAGGATTTGCAAACAGGTGATGGAGTATAACGTGAAGCTTAACTGGGTCACTGTTGGTATGTATTGTGCAATGCAACCTTTTTTACAGCAAGAAATTCGATACGATAGTTGAGCATTAGTGATCAATACACATTAACCACGTTATTATTGGGAAGTTATGAATTCATTCAATGGTGTTCTGGGTATGGTATACTACAATATATATGAATATCACATAACACATAGAATTATAAAATGTGTTCAAGTTTAGACTCCACAATGACATTGATAATGTCTTCAAAGATATGTATATTTCATACCTCATACGCGCATTGGGTCAAAACGCTCGTACAATTAACAGAAACTAGCACTGAGTATTTTTAAGCGTTACTGTGTAGTTCACATGTAATACAGGGTTAACTAGTCAACATGAAGCTAATACGTCGCTCGATGTCTAAAGGCACATTATGATATTGCATCATTTAGTCAGATTGCCAAAGAGCGATGTATTGGTTTTAATTGGTCATGCATTGTAAACAAAACAGATTAATATAAAAGCATAACTGCAGTGCGTTTATGGTGGCCCTTAACAAAATGATACGCTGAAATTTCGAAATGTGGTGTTCAGGACATCATACGTTATACTCTTATTAATCGTTATGACTTTTCGCACGTTGAAGCTATCGCAGACGTAGCAATATATGTAATAATCCTAAAGCAAACAAGGCGTAGAAAAGCCCTAAAGTGTGACAATATAGTCGCAGTTTTGTTTTGCGGTGGTGATGTCTCTCCTTGTGCTTGTCCAGATTACTTTTACAATCTTATTCATAATTGTTAGTATCGATTATTAGATTTGATTAATTAATTAACTGACGCTAAATTTATCACGATTATGTTATTTCAAAAACGATTTACTTATATAGTAACATTATTGTCACACAATATAATGGACGCTTACCCACGTTCAGCCAATCGCTTTATCGTATTATGCGCTCGTCGACTTCCGAAGACTAATCCATCAAACGAAATAACACTATGTTATCATCCACCGAAAATTCAAATAATTACACACAATTAGAAAACAAGTTTAAATATCCGTTAGCCCAAAACAACCTTATACGTTGTTCTACGGAATTCGGCCCGATACTATTGGAACCATCGAGCGCATTAAACATTGAAAAAAAATTGATATAGTTTATTTTATTTTTGATACACTCATAGGAAAAAACGCAGTGTGCACATTTTGGTTTAACATTTCTATACAACACATTTTGCTAATTACATGCTATCATTTAGGGCTATTAACCGTTTTATTACACATCTGTATCATTATATATGTAGAATTAACCATAATGAATAGAAAGAACAACTCCTCTTAGTAAAATATCGGATACTGGGCGGAATGTCCCTTCGAAAACTATTTAAAACAGGATTTTATCTCCAATACTTCAAATTAACCGTTCCGTGGCGGTTACACCATTTTAGCATTGCTGTATGGTTGTAGGGTACTTGTGTTGTGTCGTGCACACATGTGTTTTCACTGTTTTCTGATTGGTTCCAGTAAATAAACATAGACTCGTGTGGTGTTAAACGTTTTTCCTTCTGTTGTTGCAGCTGAAGTTGCACTTTGAGTTCATTTATAAATAATGCATTGTTTTGTTTCGTAATACTGGATGGTAGATACCGGTGATACGCGTATACGATCTATGTGTCCCAAATGTAGGAGGACAATAATGTAAAGAATGTATACAGATTGTTTAGGCAGGTCTTATTTTTACAAAAATAGTGTAATGATTGTTTTCCGGTCTCGAGATATGCTAAGACTCAGAAGAAAACATGTATAACTTTGTTTAATTATACAAATCCTATACAAACTCAGTACATGTATATACATTTGTGCGTTATGTGATCCCTAAAACAGGCTTTCAATATGTTTTAAGATAGTTTTCATACAGCAAAAGAGTAGGCAATGTGCATCTACAAGTAACCATTATCTTAACGAAGCAGACTCAAAGATTTGATTAGAACATTACGTTTGTATGTAAACTTAAACATCGTGTTATATGTTAGCACTTCACCGTGTTTTATTGAGAAGGTGTACTTAAGACCGGTGCAAATAGAGCACGCCTGTAAATTCACACTATATTTAGACTTGTCGGGTTACAACATTCAAGTTCTGATTGTTAACCGATTACTTTTTCTCTTCCAATCAATCTTTCCGTCAAATGTAGATACAGGTTGTCTAAATCAGCGTGCTTGCAATTAACAGAAAGAAAGACCACCAAAAACGAAGAACATACATAATGTAAACTATTGCTGTAACGCAAAACTGCTGATATGTTCTAGAGGCCTTTTTCATCTCTTGCACATCTGCTTTAATGTTGCCGCTTGACATATACTGGGTACTGTACTTTTATTCTACATAACCATATTTCAGAAAAAAACGTCGTTAGTTAATGTCAATATGATTCGCTAAGGATTACAAAAAAACACACCCTATACGGACCAACACTGGTCGACCATGTGATGGCAAATGTTAGACGGTTAAATTAAACGATCTGAAATATATATTGGTTATTATTATGTACTTGTTCAAAGCCACTTAATCAATTTTATTATATTAAATGTTTCAGCAGTAAACATTTTTGCAGAATTAGAATGCATTCCGAGTTTTACCGTTTCTTTGCCCGTAATGCATCTCTCTTATCTGCTTAATTTTGTAGTTTAAACCTATTTATTTAAGCTCGATTGCATCGAAAGCCTTCTGCTTATTTGAAACGCTCTCGAGTCCGTTTCCTGGGACTAGAACCAGTGCTTGTTGTCTATGGGGGAGATCTAAAGAAAACTCCCACAATGGGGATCAAAACAATGACCTCCCAGTTGCTAGGCTTACACCATATCCACTGCACCACTGCGACCTTTTTTGTCTTAATTGTTTTGCAGTTGTTGTTTGATTTGTTTTCTTGAAGAAATCTGCTTTAATTGGTGTTTACTTCCCCGGTAGGCCGGATTAATTTTCAAACAGCTGAACTCAATAAATATGTATGTGATCTAAATGAACTTATAATAACAGGCTTCACAGACGTCATTAAGACCAAGAAAGTGTACGTTTATGTCAGCTGCCTATCCAAGTGTATTGGACAAAGTGATAAATTATCCGTTTTAATGCAAATGTTGGTTGTTGATTTTTATTTTCTCCTACGTAGGAACAAATATAATATAAGATGAATTCATATACATAATATTGTAATTTTTAGTAGAGATATCTTACTGCTGCAAGGAAACTTTTTTCAATGCCATACTGCACACGTACACGTACAGTAGAATAATGAGTTATACTTACATAACTGAACATTGCAGCGTACATCCAAGACCTACAACCCTAATCGGAAGAAAAGATTCTCAAATAGCAATATTGCTGTTGAAATGCAAAAACAAAACAATATACATTGTCAACAAATGAGTTTTACTTATAAAGATTTTCTTTACAGCATTTCCAGAAGGCCAATGGCAAATATGTACACATTTTAGTACAAGCAATATAATATCAACAGTAATAGACCTATATACATAATTATAACAAACACATGAAATTATGAGTAAGCGAGGTTACAATACGTTTTAAATAGTATTATTACATAAATAGTGTCAATACATAATTTACATCAGGAAATACATATTAACCGTTATAATACTATTTAAGATGAGTACTCATACTTCTCAGTACATATTGCATTATTTTAACAATTTCAGCAATTTTCATATTTCAGCTAGTGCAAATCGTCGGCAGCATACATAGATAAACGGCATGCATGAAATACGTTTAATTTAAGAGGATTACTCATACTTATCAAAACATAATGCAATAATCTTAACACACATTTACTCTACACACAAACTAATGAGGCGTAAACAAGAACTCACACAAAATACTGATTATACAGGATTTCATTCACATACAAAATCAAAAACAGCAGCAATTTACATATTATAGCTTGTGCAAATAATCGGCATCATAAATAGATAGACGACATGCATGTAATACGTTTAATTGGTAAAAATACATCAAATGGGCGCGTACATGTTCGTTGATCTAACTAAATATGCGGTACGGACAAAAGCACTAAGTTTTCTTAACACAGATTCATTATCGGAAGACTTTAATTCTATATTTATTTTTCAAATTTGGTCTGTTTCTGTAATATGAAGGTATATATTTACATCTTAAATCTGTATATAAGTTGCATTCAATCACAAAATGGTATTCGTCTTCTAGACTAGTACAAAAAATACATGTCCTTTGCTCAACAGGTGTTGGATTGGGCTTAGACCACATGCAACTGTCTATTCTCAATCTATGAGAGGATACTCGTAGTCTTGTTAGGCTAAATCTGTACTTTTTAGATAAAATAATAGGTAAGTCGTTGTTTAATAGCTCCAAGAAATACCGTATCCTGACCAACATCCTGGAAATACCAGGCATCGTAAAAACCAAGTATGCTCAGCAAATCACGTAGTAGGGAACACCAACTTTTTTATTCGGGTATCTTTCGCAATCACTCAACAATGTAAAGTAAGTTTTTTTATTGAATTTATTACTATTAGTATGTTATATTTTAACCCAATATTTTATAATGATATAATATCTACTTAATTGACAGCTGAGACGCCCAAGTTCGCCGTATATAAACTCGTTTTGAGTACTTCTTTTAACACCCAGCAGACTTTCACAAAATTGCATATGAATACGTTATATACACATGTAGCATCGCCTTTGACAAAACCCCAAACTTCACTACCGAACTTAAGACTATGTGAAATATGTTGATCAAATAAATCTAGTCTGTGTTTCACAGTAATGTCGGTAAATTTGTAAAGGTATTTGCATATATAATGTCAAGTATTCAACAATCATAACAAGAACAAAAAAAGATTTAAAAAAATCACCCACAAAGCACACTTTTATTACCCATGATTTCGTATTCATCATATTGATCCATACTGAAAATTTTCCCATTTTTAATTGATTCAGTGGTGATAATTTACAATAGTTACTCACATGTTTGCAAGTTTCATGACAATGTCAGATTAATAATGCAAGAAAATACTTAAATAACAAAATACAATTATTTCTAATGAACCAATTCTGTGAGATTGCTTTGATTTAATGTATTAAATGTCTTGGCGATTTAAGTGTCCTTTGCACGCATTATACTGTGATTTGAAATGTGTATTTGTAACATCCTCATAAGAAATAAATACCGCATTGTATAAGGAAGTGGGCGATTTAATAGATTGTCATTAAACTCTCTCTAACTACGTTCGTTAATTCAACTGATTTGTTCCTTCCTGTATGTGTTAGATAAACACAAAGAAGAAAATTCGACATTATACTATCGTTGTTCAAGGTTGTTCTACTCAGTAAATACGTCACATAAGGAAGATAATATTCATAAAATTTATACACGGTTATAGAATTCGCTAAATACGGTGCATGTGTGGGGTTTTAAGAATTACGACGTTGACATTACCTGTGGATGCACTTATCTAATGTATACACTTTAATTTAATAGTATTCCTTACCAGAATTCACTTGGATATGTTAAGTTATGGTTATGCCAGGCTATCAATCAACACACATCTCAGGTAAATACATGTTTATCCCATTATTAGACGTGCATTGTCGAAAAAAACCACTGTGGAATATATTTTCCTTTATTTCGGCAATGCTGAAATATACTGTCACGCGCGGCGGACTACTTTTTTAATGTTTTCTTTTTTTTTTCAAATCATTATACCGTATATAAATAAAAGCCGGATTTCCACTGAAATTTTTCTCAAAACCGGCTTTCCGTACTTAAATTTTTCATTCAATTGTTTCCGCAATTTATGACGTATCTCGTGTGACGTAATTTCTGTGATAAAACACACCAGATTAATTTTGACAATCTGGATTTTAAGATGGACAAGTCGGACGTGGTAATTTATTTAACAGTTAAATATTTATTTAAGCATCGAACGAATCCAAAACGTATTTCGGAGTGTGTGGTTGTCGCGCATAATTGTAAATTTCGATAGTAATACAATAACTCGCTGCGATAGGAGTACGGTTTCGTAAATTGTGTTTCAGAACAGATACAAACGTTATTAAACAATAGTGTGCTTTAAAATAAATTTCAAAAAAGGGATTAAAGAACAGACAATGAAAGTACACATCGTTGTTCTTGTATGTTATTAGCATTGGATTAAAGATGTCATTGAGGTAAGCGTGTTTTTATACCAAATGGCGATGAAGAAATCTATTTAATTTTGTGTGCAGAATTTTTAACTCGTAATGAAAGCAAACAAAACTGACGAAAATAAACATGGTAATAACACAACTTTAGTGAGTAGAACAAGAACCAGTAGATATTTGACTTTGTTATGCCAGTTAGTAAAACGTCTGTAAAAAGAACAGTTGTTTATACACTAAAATAAACATCGGCGGGGATCATGTCTGACGTCAATAAAATTAAAAATGTCAGCCATTGTTTTGTATTTTGCAGTGGTGAAAATAGAATTTTAATTTGAACAAACGCGTTTGTGTTATACTTGAGTGTGTAACATTTGGAATGCTGATTAAATTTAAATCGAGGCATATAGCGATAGTTTGTCTTGGTACTCTGCTTTTGCGTGGAATTCTAAAGGTAATTTCGAGTGGCGTAAACGGGAAAGATCACAAACAATGTAAATATTGCTACGCAAGGTTAGATTCAGTTTATTTTATCAGATTTCGCTTTTGTTTGTTTTTTTGCAATTAAAGATTATTATTATTCAGTATGATGTCCGTTTGCACCCGTGTACATGTAGCTACAAGGCATTTAAAGCTGCACTCATCATTAAAAGGATGCTACTTAATGACAGTGCTATAATTTCAGATTTGAATGTCATATATTTTATTGATTTTTCGACTTTAAAAGTAATAGTAAAATGTATAAGGTGGCATTGGACTGACATAATATTATGTAGCAAACAACCATTTAACTTTCAAATATAAATATAAACATAATTTCAATAAGTTTCGTACAGATATTCAACATTATGATGTCTTCTAGATTAACACATATGACATGCAAATCACTAAACTCATGATAAACTGCATGTACATATATGTTCACATTAATACATATTAAGTAGTATTAGTACAATCAGTTTCCTTCCTAGTATTTGTCCGTGTGTGTTTTGTTGTGTTCTTGTAGGAATCGATCTCGTTTTCACAGGTAATATTTCTCGTCGGGCTGGACTAATTTACAGATGGATTTCGGTTGAACTTAGATGTCCAATATATATTTCCGTTTCATGCGGTGTGATCAAAACACACTTTATATGTGCGTACATATTACCATTCACAACCTAAATACATAACTGTATGCGTTATAAATACCCGTACGCATAGGGGTAAATGTCTTCAGCACCTTTGTCATAAAAGTTATAGAGATTTCAAACAGGTTCGACACATGATTCTTTTTACTTTATGTGTGTGTGTGTGTGTTTTGAGTTGCTTGATATGAACTAAATCTACAATTACCCAGATTAATAAATATACTACAACACATATCGTTCCTCTATTGACAGCACGTCCGACATGAAAGAGAGAACTTAACTCGCAAAGAACGTCAGCATATTGAATAGCGACTCTTAAAAACACATTGTAAAACCTTATTGTCAGCTCGTTATGTTATGTTAGCGATAATTGGGGCTTTTATATATGACAGAGAGCTGAATACAACATATCAAGCTTCCAGCAATTTAGTCGTTTTACGGGACCTTTAATACGGCCCCAATTGTATTTGCTTCGTCAAAATGAACCTATGTTCCTAAAACACATATCTAAAACATCCACATTGAAATGTCAGCATGAACGTTAATGCGGACAATAATTCATATGAATGTCTACTATAAACTACAACCTGATACTGCCAATACTCTCCTACCATTCATTCAATATTAAATAATAGAAGCTTTAGTGCATTGAGGGCTGAGATAAATCATGTGAGTTAAAATGATACTCCTTTTTATAATAATAATAATAATACCTGGACAATCGAAAATGACATTTTTCTATCACAGTCGTTGTAACCATATGATATTTGCAAATTCATTAACATGTCTTAAATATAAGTATACCAGAACTTACGACCTCTAATAAAGCTACGGCGTCTTAGTTATATTGCATTGGATCTAAGTCCCAACATGACCCTCAATAACACAAATTATTACATCTAAAGAAGTACTCCGGTCAAATCGAATTTATACTCGATAGATCAGGCGTCCGTGTTTAATTTTGGCCATAATTGTTTTCTACTTTCTAATTCCAACAGTTCACGACAATTCGTTGACCACAAGGTCTCAGCTTATCTGATTGGTAAAGAAGCTATCGCAAATCAACACCTCCTTAAACGCATTGGGCTAGCGAAGGCAATTTATGGTCTGTACCAAGGAAGAAAATGTAGGATCAATATCCAACTGAGAAACAATAAATACATTTAGTATGTTAATTAAGGTTAAGGTAATGTAAAAGACGTATATTATTAAGGCTCATGACATAAGGACGTTTCCGAATGATATAATTATTGTGTCGTTAGAAGAGAGAATTGAAATTATACGGTTCCGTGATAGGCTTGAATTGTTTATCTGTGAATATTTGAGCATTACTTATTCTATTATAAACTCTCAATAGCAGAGATGTCGTCAAACAAGAATTAGTATTTTTTTCTATTGAAATAGTTCGCTGACATAATAACGTAACATTAAAGTAATAATGATATTTGAAATAGTATGTTATTTTGGTCAGAAACATATGGTGGAATGCATAATGTAGTAGTAAACGTTTGACTTCATCAGTATAACAATTTAAATATAAATCATGCAGTAATATTTGCCAAAAGACATATGTAATCGAGCTTTAGTTCACTATATAACATAATTGGTCGCTTTATGTAACCCCCTGGTTATTGTAATTACTGTAATACAGCGTGTTATCGTATACTGTAGGGAAAAGCTCGCATAAAATACGACGTTAATTTCAATTATGCACGTGTTTAATCTATCCAATCATATAGTTAATGGACTTGACAATTTCATTTGATAATGTGATACATGTTCTGAATACAATGTTCGAAAGTGTTTAATAAAAAAAAACTATTAAATGCTTTGAAATGATCTAACACTATCTCAAAATGTTTTTTTCCTTAAACGAATCTAGAAAGAAACTGATTTCATTGCCTTGAGTCGCGTGTGGTGAAGATTATTGATGAAAATCAAAGGTAAACGTGCCGCATGTTACTGAAATTTAATTAGTATTGTCATCTTCCGAATGTAGATTTGCATCAACCCACTAACTTACGTGGTGTTTTAATAATAATATTCGAATTACAAACCCAGATTATTTAATAATGGCATTTTGCATTGCGTGACTTAATGATAATTTAAGCTTAATTCAATCATTTATAACCATTCAGAATAAAAGGTTTCGAATCGTGACGTTCTTAGTTCAAATGATAGTATATGCACACCAGCCATTACCCATAAAATGGAGAGATTACAATCAACATAGCAGCAATAGGATCATTGATTTGTTTGTAAAAAGCATATCGAAGCACAGAAGAAAAATCAATATCAAATCTGGTCAAACATTGATGCGCTTGTTTACATAATAGACAATATTTTTAGTTAAATATACACAAAATATTCAATACAAGTTACTCTTACGGGGAGGAAAATAATACGTGAACAACATTATCAATTTACTTTATAAAGCGCAGTTGGGAGCTTCATACCAATATAGTTCACAATGAGGTTAATATTTGGAAAAGAAGGCTTTTCCTCTCCGGCAATAAAGAAAACTATACAAACAAACGATGTTCATGAACACTTGAAAACATCTACGTATTTAAGAAATTATTAGTTTTTCTTGTATTTATCTGTTGCATTATATATAGCCCTGTAAGCCTGATTTGTTATTTAAAATCGAACCAGACATATCAAAGAATCGTGTGCTATAATTTGTTCTGTGTCATCGCAAAGATTTAGCACGACTCGTATTCAAACTTTGGTATGTGCAATATCATATAAGTAACTTTAAAAAGCAATTAGTAACATTAAAGTTATTCAACTGAAAATATAGCAATTTCTACTGTTCATTATAAACAAACTATGTCGTGTAAATTTTTCACCTAGTCATGTATCGGTTGACAGTAACTGTCAATAGTTTGCTAACTGGCAATAATGACACATGGGCCGCACAAATAGAGTTTCATTTA
Organism: Dreissena rostriformis; assembly: GCA_007657795.1. Lineage (NCBI taxonomy): Eukaryota > Metazoa > Mollusca > Bivalvia > Myida > Dreissenidae > Dreissena > Dreissena rostriformis. The sequence continues at coordinate 26,594 of VMBQ01005079.1, read as the reverse complement.
AAAAAAACAGGCTTATGCTGTCTCGTTTTTTTATTCTTCGGAGATTTAAGTATTCTTCTCACGCGGGAGTGTCATTGATGCCCACACACGATAAATAAGGCAATGCTATAATTATACTACTTAAAATTAAATATAATTTTTGTTTATGTCTCGTTGATTTATTCTTCGAAGATTTAAGTATTCTTCTCACGCGGGAGTGTCATTTATGCCCACACACGATAAATAAGGTAATGCTATAATTATACTACTTAAAATTAAATATAAGGGTTTTTTGCAAACAATATTCCGATATGTTGCAGTTTGTAGCATTTGATACCTTGAATATAAATTATGACTATTATAATGAGTGTTTACTCCCCAGTCCGAATAAAATGACATCAAATCTTATAATCAAGAATTTATTCTTATAAAAATTAATAAGATACATTTAGATTAAAACAAAATTTTATTATAAAGTTGAAATTGTTCAAAAACGTAACGCTAAGTAAAGTGATAATTTGTGTACATGTACATTGATAATTTGTGTTAATGTACATCATGTCTTTTTTGCTATGACATTTCAATCACCATACAGTATGGTTAGAATTACCAAACAGTATGGTTACCCTAGATAATGCTAACCTGTTGATGATCACCGGCAGTAGTAGTAGTAGAAGTAGCAGTAGTAGTAGTAGTAGTAGTAGTAGTAGTAGTAGTAGTAGTAGAAGTAGTAGTAGTAGTAGTAGTAGTAGTAGTAGTAGTAGTAGTAGTAGTAGTAGTAGAAGTAGTAGTAGTAGCAGTAGTAGTAGTAATCATTCACTTCAAGAATCCTTACTAATTCAAATGGTACAACTAAATATATTTACGATTCTCTGTAATAACTCTAGACAGCTAGATGCGCTTTTAGAACTGCATTTCTTCTTATAATAATAGTACCTGATATTCTTGATAATATGAAGTGCATACATTCGTTTTATTTATTTTAAATTCGTACCAATACTACCTGCAGGAAATAGTCAAAAACGTATAAAATTTAATCCGAAGAGTCAAAACACGTTGTTTTATTTATCATTACGGTCACAACTCGTTGTGTAATTCATCAGAACAGTCACAACACGTTGTGTTTTTCATTATAAAAGTCACAACCAGTTGTGTAATTCATCAGTTCAGTCACAACACGCTATGCAATTCATAATTAAAGTCAAAACACGTTGTGTAAAGCACCAATACAGTCGAACCACATTGTGAAATGCATAAAAGAGTCACAACACGTTATGCAATTCATCAGTACAGTAGCATCACGTTATGTAATGCATCAGCACAGTCACAATAGTTTATGTAATATATTAGTACAGTCACAATCCGTAATGTAATTCATCCTTACAGTAGCAACACGTTATGTAATTCAACAGTACAGTCACAACCCGTTTGGCAATTCATCAGTAAGGTTTTGTAATCAGGAAGCATTGAATTATATCATTGGCTGATCGTCTTGTCTAATTGGATATTTGTAGCATTATTTGATTTATCTTACGCGATTGTATACGATATACAGGTAGGTAACCTAATTGCCCGCAACCGAATTCAAGCTAGGCGAATGGTCTTAATGTGGCAGAGTTTGTTCTTCTGTCAACTTTTTGCACTTGGTATAAGTGTGTAATAGTAAGAAGGTGATTTCTATTTTCTACCCAAACAAAATGCAGAACAACAGTATTATCCTTAACATATCTGGTTACAGCACTCCTAAACTGGTTAATTACCGATACAGTTTACATTTGCGCGGAATTCTCCTGGCGATACCGGAACATTGCAATATAGCGTGTGTGTAGAATACATATAAGGGTCATGTTGGGACTGTGGACTCTTGGTGCTCCGTTTGGAGATTCACTTGATTGTAATTTTTACAATATACTGCAATTTAGGTAATCCATATTAAATTAGCATCAATGCTCTAATATTATGAATTAATAATGCATGATTGGATGGCTATTTTGTGGCATTCCAATTCTTAGATAAGTCGTATGGGACCAATTTCAATTGGTTCCAGAAAAAGAGACGTTTTTTTTACGACGCATGGGACCTCCATTGAGTAAAATTACAATTTACAATGTACATTTATACTATTTATGTTGGCGCTAATTATTGTTTTAGGGGTTGCATTCCGTGCATGATGGAAAATGTAGTCACTGTCTGTGAATGTTTCTTAGAATATCAGCATCGTGTCACCACTGACAACTTCTAATAAGAACAAATACTGTTTTAAGATAAATCAGGTTATGTAATCTCGTTTTGGAGCAAGTTCTGATAAATGAAATACGTCTAAAAAAGTATCGTTAAAAAGGTCAATTCAAGGCTACACAGTAGCAGCACGTTATGTTATTCATTAGTACAGTCACAACCCGTTATGCAATTCATCAGTTAGGTTTTGTAATCAGGCAGCATTGTATAATATGATTTGATGATCGTCTTGTCTAATTGAATATTTGTATCATTATAAGATTGACCTTACGCGATTGTATACGATATGCATGTAGGTAACCTAAATACCCGCAACTGAATTCAAGCTAGGCGAATGGTCTTAATGTGGACGACTTTGTTCGTCTGTCAACTAATTGCACTTGGTAGAAGTGTGTAATATTAAGAAGGTGATTACTTTTGTCTAGCCAAGGAAAATGCAGAACAACAGTGTCATCCTTGACATATCTGGTTACAGCACTCCTAATCTGGTTAATTACCGATAAAGCTTAGTATATTTGCACGGAATCCTCCTGGCGATACCGAAACATTGCAATATAGCGTGTGTGTAGAATACATACATTATCACATGACATACGGTAGTCTGATATGATTAAAGCAAGTTGGTGTATCGCACAGGAGGTACTGGTTTTAAAATGACTTAGATATAGGGATATTTTATATCAAAACACGTACACACTGTGGACTCTCGGTGCACCCTTTGGAGATTCGCTTGATTTTAATTTTTAAAATGTACTGCAAATAAGGTAATCCATATTAAATAAACATCAATGCTCTAATATTATGAATTAATAATGCATGATAAGGTGGCTTGTGTGTGGCATTCGAATTCTAAGACGAGTCTTATGGGACCAATTTAAATGGGTTCAGGAAAAAGAGGCGTTTATAACGACTCATAAGACGTCCTTTGAGTATAATTTTCATTTACATTTAAACTGATTATTTTGGCGCTGATGATTTTTTTAGGGGTTGGATACCGTGCATGATGTGAAAATGAGTAACTGTACATGCATGTGAATGCTTCTTAAAATATGAGTATCGTGTCACCACTGACAACTTTTAAGAAGAATACATTATGTTGTAAGAAAAATCAGGTTATATTATCTCGTTTTTTTACACGTTCTGATAAATTAAATACGTTTAAAGAAGCATCGTTAAAAACATTCAAAAAAAGCTAAAATTAAACATTCCTAAACTATTATTGAAGCTAGTGAAGTTTATGTCATAGACAAAAGAACGCACACATGTGAACCCTAAAACAAATCAACCGCTCTTGAAAGATTCAGTATAGTTCCTTGTTGACCTTTAACATTTTCTTAACATCAGAAGAAACTGATCGTTTCAAGAATATGGCCTGATAATCATAATCAACTTCTGGGTTGTATGTATATGATCGCCTAGCAAGTAAATATATACACTTTCCGCGTATGCTGCTTTTGCCATCCTCACTGATCGTGTGTAATGCAATCTCAACAGAACGCACTAAATGCTTCACGTCAATAGACAGGGAACATTATGACACAACGTGGACACCATGTTGAGTAATTGGTGGCCTTTGATATTCGAAGACTTCAAAGAAGTGTGGCATACATTATTGATACAAATATATTATTTAAACTTGATGTAATAACAATAAAATCGTTTAATTGGTCGTTAACAGAGTTAGTCAATATGATTTAGTACACGTTCGTTCAACAAATGCGCCGGAAAACATAAAAGCTTATATTTCTATAGACAATTGATCAATATATTCAAAGTATCGTGGCTTAAGTCCTACATCTGAACTGAACACAATCAAATATTTTTGTTTTAATTTTGTGTCGGCTTATTATAGAATATGTATAATTTTCCGTTGTACTTAGAGCTGCAACAATTCGTTTGAAATATCAATAAATCCATTTCTATAATCCACTTATAATATCATTTTTTTATGTTCAAGGTATTTTAGATGATTGTTTGGAAAGCATGTTTGTACTAAACATATACATAATATATTTGTAAAGCAATTACAAGAATACATGCGCACATCTTGCTAATTATTTGGATTACCTATTCCCCGTCGTGCTTCGTCAGTCGTTAATTGATTGTCGTGCATAGTTCGTCAAGTTTTCATTCAAATATCAGCTCCTCCTAAACTGGTTGGCCGATTTTCTAAAAAAAACTTCGAGGAATGATCATTTTGCCCGATTATGTTATTTCATATACTCCTTCACATTGTTTTAATCGTTCCGGCCCGTTTCATAAATGGTTCACCATAACTAGATACTTTCATTTAAAAACAAAAAAAATCAGACACCTATAAAACCGAAAGGTCCGTGGTTAAACTTTTAATGTGTAACATCGTGTAGTAGTCCTGTATAAAGTTGTTTCCAATATGTCCCTGAGTTCAAAACGTTCAATACCCCAGGGTTTTCAATACCCCGTTATACAAAACAAACTTGTGCATACGCAAAACGGAGTACAGTAAACACTCGCTATTAAGACAAATATATGGACTTTATAAATGTGGTCGCGTTAGCTGGGTGGTTCTAAATCGAGATGATCTTTAAGCGGGATGTTGGTGTTGTATAAAGGAACATTATTTCCTCGAAGATATATGTACTAGAAATCGAATGTAATTGAGCCATTTCGCATTTGAAACTCTAAGTATGGTGGATGTTCTACTCATAAACAAGCCGCGATCATTCAACACTGTTGGTTGTATAGGACTCATTCCCCACTGGCTGTATTCTTCAACTTCGATTATTTCAAAATCGTTTTCTATACGCCAATAAACATCGATAAATCATAAACAAAGTAATTGTGTGATAATTGTTATTTGGTTCGCATTAACAGACGATATGAAGATATGCAGTAGTATACACAATATGTTAAATAAACATATCTATCTATATTTGAACGTGATAGGCATGTGATTACTCTACGTAATTGAATATGAAATATTTTAAAAATCTATTTTCGGAATGTCAACTATTGTCATGCGCAATGACGCAGTTTCAGGAATACCAGGCCGATTAATAATGAACGAGGGTAAGAATACATGGCGATTCGAAACTTAGGTCATTCATGTTAAACACAAATGGAAATAAAGTAATTCTGCCTCATTACATGGTAAAGATGCATAATTGAAATATCGCAATGCATGAACATGCAACGAATCGGGTGCAGTATGGATCGCACTTCAGTGCGTACAGAATGCATGGAATTCCATGAGAATTGGGTTCCGAATGCATAGCAATTCATGAGAATTGAGTGCATAATGCATGCACTGCTTGATGATGGGGGTCAGAATACATAAACATGCATGCGCCTTAGGGTCAGAAATCAAACGTAATGATCATCTGGTCACGACTTATTTCAAACTGATCTATATCTTGTATATCTTGTTAAATATAAATCCAATCTGTTCCTTGTGATATTTTCGTACTATACAATAACACAATATGTCATCGCATCCATAAGTTTGGCAAAATACTGAAGCTAAATTCTCCCAATGTACTTTGACAGAACAATTAAAAAAATTTGGTGTGTTTTCTAATGACGCATACATTGGGTTACTATTAAGGTATGCTTGACCACAAAGTATTAGTTACCTCTGCTTACTGTTAAGAACTGGCCTTACAAGCGGTTAGAGAATGGCTGGATATTCGGAAAACATCGATACAGCTGGCGTTTGTTACAGCATTAAATGCCAGCGACAAGGTAACGGTTTAGGCAGCCTCATCTATTGTCAATACCAGGGTATAAAATGTTGAGCGATAACAATAAGTGGCATTATGTGTTTGTGATGTCCGTTGCTTAACGTAAGTCTATGCGTATTAGGATATCGCCACGAAAATCGTGTTTATGTTATGCGTTTCAGACTTTCTGTTGGTATTTATTGTGCAGTTTAACTTAGTTAACGTCATGATTTGCAACAATTTTATGGAGCATAACGTCAAGTTTGGTATGTACTGTGCAATGTCAACTATGTTAGAGAAGGATATTCGATAAAATAGTGGAGGATTAAATGTTTATTCACATTTATCACAGTATTATTGGGAAGTTATGAATTCATTCAATGGTGTACTAGGTATGTATCTAACATAAGATGTCGATATGAAAAAAAAAACAATTTGTTCAAGTGACGAATCCAAAATAACATTAACATTGTAAACAAAACATATAAAAGATAACCGCAGTGCGTTTATTGTGGTCTTTTTAAAAAAAGGTTTACGTGCGTTCCTCATGACATCATACTTTATACTCTTATTCATCTTTACGACTTCTAGAATCTTGAAGTGATCGCCGAAGTTGCAATGTATGTAATAATCCAACAAACAAGGGGTAGTAAAGCCTTAAAGTGTGGCAATATAATCGCAGTTAATTTTGGCGGTGGTGATGTCTCTCTCTGTGATCATCTAACATCTGATTCATAATTATAAGAATCGATTATTATATTTGATTTATTACAAAGCTGACGCTCAATTTATCCCGATTATGTTATTTCATAAACGACCTAATTAAATAGTAAAATTAGTGTCAATAAATACAATGGGCGCTTACCCAATTTCATCCATTCGATTCGTCTTATTATGCTCTCGTTGACTTCCAAAGACAAATCCATCAAACCAAAATAACACTGTATTATCATCAAGCGAACTTTCAACTAATTACACGCAACTAGAAAAAAAGAGTAAAATATCCGTTAGCCCAAACAAACTTATAAGTTGCTCTACGGAATTCGGCTCGATATTATTGGAACCAGCGCTCTCCGGAATTCGGCCCGATATTGATAGAGCCAGCGATCGCAATAAACATTTAAACATATCTTGTTTGATTTCATTTTCTATACACTTAGAGGGGAACGCATAGTGCAGAAACAAACACAGTGTGCATACATTTGTTTAACATTTCTACAAAACAAATTTGGCTAATTACATGCTGTCAATTAGGGCTATTGACCGAGTTATTAAACATTTGTCTTTATTATTTGACATAACCATTGTACATATAAACAACAACAACTCTATATAGCAAACAAATCGGATACGGGGCGACATTACTTCTTGAGCGCAAAACGTTACTATTTTTTACGTTCACTTTTATGGATGTTAGGTGTTGAAACTAAAAAAAACATCGTATCCTTGTGGATAATTATAGGTCACTCCATTTAAGGGAGCTCTTTAAAACCATTCCATGGCGGTTACAACATTTTGTCATGGTTGTATGGTTGTTAGGTCCTTGTGAGTCTTGTCTTGTACATTTGTTTTGTTTGTCACTGTTTTCCGATTGGCTCTGGTCAATATAGATACAAATAGGGTCGTATGGTGTAAACACGTTTTCTTTCTGTTGTGGCAGCTGAAGTTGCACTTTGTGAACATTTATAAATAGTGTATTGTTTTGTTTTGTAATACTGAATGGTAGTTACCGATGATATACGTATACAATGTATGTTTCGCAAATGTAGGAGGGACAATAATGTAAAAGATGCATACACATTGTTTAGGCAGGTCTTGTTTTTAGAACCATAGTGTTTTTTTTTCCGATCTCAAGATATGCTTAGACTCAGTAGAAAATATTTCCAACTTTGTTTAATTAAACAAATATTATACAAACTCAGTATATGCATGTGTGTGTAACGTGGTCCCTTTCAATATTGTCAAGACGGTAATCATTCAGCCGCATGTATGCAATGTGCATCTACAAGTAACCATTATCTCAAACGGAGCAGACCCAAGGAAATCGTCAGAACTTTTAGTTTGGCTGTGAATTTCAACACCGTTTGTTTGTTTGTATTGAGAAGGTTGTTTTTTTTCCACAAAATTCAAATATTCCAAGCTTGTAAATTAACTTTACACATGTCGGGTTACAACACTCAGTTTATGGTTGATAAACGATTTACTTTTTCTCTTGAAATCAATCCTCCCGTCGAATGTAGATACAGGTTTTCTCATATCGCGTGATTGTAATTAGCCGAACGGAAGACCAGCAAAAACGCATGACATACAGTATTTAAACTATTTCTGTAATGCAACCCGCTGATATGTTATAGTGAAGCCTTACACGACCCTTTCTCATCTCTTGTGCATATGCCCTTAGTGCTGAAATATACTGGGTACTACACTATCATTCTACATGAACTATGTCATAAACATGTTATAAAAAAAATTGACAACATATTGATGGAATTGCAGGTTGGGCAGACAGTCAAACTTAATCATTTCATCATTTCACAAGTTGACATTGTTATGTTTTGTACAAAAACATTTTATTTAAATCATATATTTGAAGCAAACGACATGACAATGAACATCCAAAGACATCAAATGGTTATCTTATTGTGTATCATCCTCTTGTCATTAATTTAAGGCCAGTTACCAAATGGATATCCATCAATGATTTAAGAATTACACAATATAACATGTAACAACTTTTTGAAACGAAAAATATAAAGGCTGAACGCTATCTCAAATAATAACATCTCGCCTAGATTGAATCATTATACAAATTATAGACACAATTGGCATTCCGAGTTTAACCGTGCCTATGCCCTTAATGTATTTTTCTTATCAGCTAAGTTTTTTGCAGATTATTTTTGTTTTCGAGAATCAATCTGGGTTTATTGGTGTTCACTTTCCCGGCAGGCAGGATTAATTTACAAATGGAAGTTGTTGAACTCAATAAATAAGTATGTGATCTAAATGAACTTATACTTACAGGTTTCGCAGACGTTATTTAGACGAAGAAAGTGTAAATGTGTGTGAGTTGCATATAAAAGTGAATTCGTTAAAGTGTCACATTTTCCGTGTTAATGCCAATAATTGATGCTGTTATTTTTGTCTGTGAATAAGTAAAATAATACATAAGTTCATATACG
>VMBQ01005079.1:0-12500 GCA_007657795.1 Dreissena rostriformis | reverse complement strand
ACTGTTAAATGATATTGAACTGAACTATGTTTGATAGTGAATAATGTGATAAGTTTCTTCATGTACTTGTATGTTAAATATATCTGCTTGTATTGTACTAAATGTATGTAATACAAATTATGTAAATGTTTATAAATGCAAATACAATACTAAATTTAAAATATTGTAATGTGACTGACTGATATTATTGAAATTTTTCTTCACTGTTATATATTGCATGTTGTAAATTATGTAAATGTATATATGTATAAAATTTAAATAAAATAATAAAAACTGACTGATATTATTGAAATGTTTCTTCACTTTTATATAACAGCAAACAACAACAACAACATTTATTTCAGCAATAAAGCTTGTACAAGCTCTTAGCCTACACATATAAACATGATTTTTTTATATGTACAAGTAATGGCAGATGTAGATCAAATGTTAAATTGAACACATGGTGTTAGTGCAAAAAATATTTCTTTAACATATGTTTGAATGGTGAACAATAATTATATATTCGTTTGAAAAAATATATTCAACATTGACAACAAGGTGGTGTTAAGAAGTACAGTATTCATTCAATATGTTATATATTGCATGTGGTAAATTATGTAAATGTTTATATGTATGAATAACAATTAAATAAAATAAAAAAAATATCATTAGTTTATTTTCTTTCATGCACAATTTTTAAAAAGTGCATTCCTTCAATTGAGTAAATTGAGTACATCATTAACATAATTACTCGGTTACTAATTACCTCAATGACTGTAAAGAATTTAACAGGAATGTAGAAAATATTTCACACATCAGAAGTGAGAAATTCAATAACATATTAAGGTCATTTTAAAGTTAGACTTCCTTTGGGTAATATTTATTTGTGTTTCTTGATGTCGTTTTTTTTAATCAATCAGTAATACAATTTTTAAAGATTTGGTACATTTATTTTTAGATAAAATAATAGTAAANTATAACATATCAGCGGGTTTGCATTAATTAATCAATTAAAAATTAATCACCAGTTGGCAAATATATGCCCCTGATGTAAGCCAATAATAGGTGTCATTAACACCTCATTGTAGGTACACCTCAATAAAGATCCATTTTACCGAAACCTCCACAACATTTACTATAAAAATACAATTTACCGAACTTGTTATTTACCGTAACCTCTAGTACCCGTCGATACTATACCGTAACCTTAAACATGTTGTAGTAAATGCACTGTAACACTCTCTGTAAGACGCCGTAACATTTTAATTCATCAAAATTTATCTCGCACACTTACATGTAGTTAATTTTGAGACAGATCTTGATAAGATTTATTGTGGTAATAACCAACGATTTGTCGTTCCGAGGCTTGTTATCACAATAATAATAAAAATAAATGTTCGTGATTCATATAAATTGTTCATGTTTGAATAGTTTTTTCGGTATAATAAAATAAATATTACATGTTGTCAACTTTTGGAAAGATACTGTCAACCTTGGCTTCGCCTCGGTTGACAGTATTTCCTCAAGTTGACAAATTTACTGTCACCCTGTCAGACATGAAATATTTATATAATATGCATTTTTCGAATAACATATGATACATTTTTTTTCTATATGATATACATTTGGCATACCCATGCGAATTGGGATCAGAAGACATGGAAATTCATGAGAATCGTGTACATAATGCATGGTAACGAGTTCGAATTTTGTTTCGGATGCATATGAATGCATTATACATGTAATTGGGTCCAGAATACATGGTAATACATGCCACTTACATGAAGGGTCTTATATCATACGTAATTATCATCTGATAAGAGATACTTTCGCGCTTAACATTCACCATAAACATTTACTAGTTTCCTGCAACGGTATAAACCCTATGACGTCACTAAGTTGTGTATTAAGAAGCCAATAATTATTTTAAATTTATCCGTCTTGGTCTTGTTAACTATTAAGCCTTACTTTTTCTTGAGGAATTTACGAACTTTTAACACTTACTGAGTTCGTTGAAATACACGAACGCATCATTTCATCGCATCCATTAGTTTGGAATACAAACGAAGTTAAATCCTTTCGATCTATTTTGGTAAAATATTATTAAATTTAGGGTAATTCATCATGACATTTACCTGATATTTATACCCGACGCATAAATTTGGTTGCTAAAAGGGAGTGTTAAATGTACAATGTTAAATTACTAGTTACGTCTGCTTACCTCTTAAGAACAGGCCTTGAACGCGGTAAGAGCATTACTGGATTTTCGGATAACATCGATACGGCTGGCGTATGGTGTTGACGTTACAGCATGAAATGCCAGCGACAAAGTGTCGCTTGACGCAGTCTCATCTATTGTCAATACCAGGGTATAAAATATTGAACAAGAACAAAAAGTGACATGGGTTCGTGGTATCCGATTCTTAGCGGCGACCAGTTCATATCAGGATATCGCATCGAAAACTGTTCAATAATGTGCTTAACTGTCTTTCTTTTAATACGTATTATGCAGTTAAATCTAGTTTACATCAGGATATGTGATATTTCAGTGGAGTATTAAATGGAGGTACACATTAACCACATTATTATAGGAAGGTAATGGACTTATCTAATGTTGTACTAGGTATGGTATTTAACATTATAAATTAATACGACATAAAATAAAATGAAAATACTATTTCGAGTTTAAACTCCAGACTAACATTATTATTGTGTTCACAAATATACATTAAAGAAATAACTTAACACGCACACTGATAAAAAATGTTCGTGAAATGAAACACAAATAACCATCTGTCGTTGTATCACCAAATTACCCGTAACTGTGTTATGTACATTATGTAAATGCTTAAATTATGGACGTGAAGTAAATAAGTCGTTCAATGTAAAGAAACTAAGCATGTGTTCATTATGACTAATACGTAAAGATTTAATACAATGTAAACACGTTAAAAACAACGTGTATCACTTTGCATTAACTGAGTTTAACTGTTAGCAAATTTATCCATGCGTGAAATATGTGTCGTTATGTTAAACGATGCTCGATAGTATTGTTAATATGAATATGCATATTTAATACTTCAGCCATTTACTAGCATACAATTAACTGTTAATGTGTTTTTCGGATGATTTTCCGTGATGCGTATAATTTAAAAAACATTATGTGTTCAAACAAACGGATAATATTACGAATCGATATTAATTTTAGGACTATAATGATTAATTTGTTTATTGAACAATTTATAAAATAAATGCATTAAATCATCTAATATATTAAAGGAGACAAGGTTTTTTAAATATGCATCATACAATACGTTCACATGTGTGTGTTGACATACTATTATTAAATCTTGTTTCCTTTTTTGCTCGTTTCAGAAAACAGGAAAAACTGACTCGATAACATGGTTGCATTCGACATATTCAACAAAATGTGATATCTCAAGTCAACGAAGTTTTGAAAAAAACATAACAACATGTACAATGCCAGTGCCTGGAACGCGGACGACCGTGGGTATAGTACTTCGGGTCTATTCGTAATCCTCGCTATTGATATGGACAACAGCAGCACCGCAACAACGATGTCTACACTCAATACATCAATGTACAGTCTGTATAATGCAATGAATAAAGCGTTCGATGGAAATATGACAAACGACACTCGCCAAAACAGTTCCATTCAAAATGAATCATTTTCCGCCCAGGAGGGTTTCCAGCACATCGCGAAATTTGATTTCCCGGTGATGGTTATCATCTGCGTATTTCTGGCCGTGATGATCCTAGCCACCATCATTGGCAACGTGTTTGTGATCGCTGCGATAATCCTGGAGCGGAGTCTTCAAGGCGTCTCAAACTATCTGATCTTGTCTTTGGCTGTCACCGACCTCCTCGTTGCGGTCAGCATAATGCCTCTAAGCCTTATCAATGAAATAAGTGTTCACTGGTACCTTGGTAGTACCGTGTGTGATTTCTGGATTTCCATAGACGTCTTGTGTTGCACTGCCTCCATTTTGCACTTGGTCGCTATCTCACTGGACCGATTCTGGGGTGTGTCAAACATAGACTATATACGTCGAAGATCGGCGAAGCAAATTCTGAGAATGGTTGCGGTTGTATGGTTCGTCGCATTTGCAATTTCTATTCCGCCACTATTCGGCTTGAAAAAGGAATCAAATAACCCGGAGATACACGGATTTTGTGTCATAAGCCAGAATCTAGTGTATACTGTGTTTTCCACCGTAGGCGCATTTTACTGTCCGGTGGTTATGATGGTGTTTTTGAACTTCAAGATTTATGTAGTAGCTAGAACGCGTATACGCAAGAAGAACTTTGTAAAAAGCAAACCGGTACCAAGTCATGTGACTAACGCCGATATGAAGACGTATGCAAGGACGTCTTCGTGTAGTGACGACGAAGGGTACACGATGTGCAATGGATCTATGGCAGTGACCACAGCCTTAAACGAGGAAATGCAATACTCCGACAGCAATAATATGACTGATAAAAATGAACGGAATGATAACGGGTACTTGGCAGTTCCTAACAACCAACGTGTACCAAGGTCAAATGGGCACATCGAGACCAATGACATTAGCACCACAAATTTGACAGAGATACAAGACACTGAATTCAATGGATCTCATTCGCCTGTGTCAGATCAGGTTACAAATTGCAGTAAAAAAATGCAAATAAGCGGATACAAAACAAACGATAATAATAATCACAGACTGGATTTGTTTCGGATGAAAAAGAAACGCCGAGAAGCGGACCGGAAACGGAAGGATAAACTTGAAATGAAGCGTGAACGCAAGGCCGCTAAAGTTCTCGGCATAATCACCGGTGCATTTATAGCTTGCTGGTTGCCATTTTTCGTGCTTGCGGTGCTGGCACCTTTTTGTGGCGAGATGTGTAATATTCCTGCTGTGATGTTCAGTCTGTGTTTGTGGCTTGGATACTTTAACTCCACTCTCAATCCAATTCTGTACACTATTTTCAATCCATTATTCAGAAAGGCATTTCAGAAAATCATCTATGGAAAATATAGGGTCGTTGGTTAGCACTGGGGAAATATATTGTACATAAGACGCGAACAATATTCGTGTTGTGTAAACAACGAAACAAACGTGGCGTCGAAAATGACAACACACACACACACATGATATCGTGCTTGTTTTCCGAAATTGTGTAATGCTCGATGGGAAAAGATCTGTTATCAGAAAGGGAACAAAAAGAGTTGTGTTGTTGTGGTTTGCTTAGCAAAACAAAAATATATGTTTATTTTTATACTTTTGCAACATCGCTTCCATTAATAACCGCAAACGGTATACTTTGTTTACATATTTAAACAAAAGCGTTGTCAGAAATGACAATCATACACACATAATGAAGTGCTTGTTTTCAGAAATTTGGTAATGCTCGGTGGAAAAAAATATATTATTGGACAGGGAACAAATAGAGTTGAGTTGTTTTGCTTTGTTTGGAATGGAAAAAATAGTTTTCTCTGCATATTTTTTCAACATCGCTTCAACTAATATGTCTGTTTGCATATGTAGTGTCTTACTTCTATCCGAACATTAACCATTTAAAGCATATTGCTTTTTTTAACGAAATCGTTATAAACCGTTTATAAAGCCTCATACATTAGACTAATACATGTTTTTGTATGATATTTGTGCTTATTTCTTTACCCTTCAAATTTTGTATTCGCTTACAGTAAGAACATGGATATGTTGTTTCTTTTAAATTCCATCTTATTTTTAACTACACTTTTTCTGCCAAATAATGTTATGTACATTCTTATTTTTACTATACTCTGTTTAACGCGGTTAATTAAATGGCAATTTATATTTAGTACTATGTGTTGATACGTCGGATACATTATCAAATTGCAAATAACGTCTCTTAAATTTCTTAATATCAAGTAATGATACATGTATTGCAAGGAAAATCAAATAAAATGTATACCATACAGGTATGTCATTGGTAAAAGTACTGCCAATATAGTGGTTTTAACACCCATTCTTTTCTATTGACAAAAAAGCAAGTTTTTTTAAAGTGAGTTCAGAACAATGTTAAGAAAAAAACGGACACATATATATTATGATTAAAAATGTTTAGTATAAGATCAGCCTTAATTAGTATTAACCATCGTTTTTATATAGTGATTATTTTCATTTTGCAGATGTATGTTAAGACCTTCCTTACAAACAGTTCTTTACAAAAATATTGTATTTCCTTTAATACATTTTAGGGCTTTAAGCAATTGCAAATTACCCGGCCAACTTTTTATTTCAATAACCTTGAAAGGGACTTGTTACATATTGTTATATTTTGTCAACTGTCATTAAATGTACATAGTAACAAAACTGCGAGTATTAATTTATCATAGGATAACAAAGCTGAATGAAGCTGTTGCCTGCACAGTTTAAATATTTTGGAGATTGTTGACGTTGTGTTATTTATAAACATGTCTTACAATTTTCTTATTCATTTGTGACCGATGTTTGAAAAAAAAAGTGTGACGAAGGTTTTATATTGTTGATATTTATGATTGTAATTTTGCTTGTATAAATTTGATTTTAAAAGTTGTGTAATCTATGACTAATTTGTGTTGACAATTTTCTTTTTTTGCCAATTTGTGAACATGCCCTCGTTAACTATAAAAAAACGTTCGCAATTATTACACACTATCTGACAGTATATATTATGTATGAGTTGTGATTTATATACACTACTATGTTTAATTTAAACACACGAGTATTTACTAATAACGTTTTTATCCGGAAACAAAATGCTAGCTATTTACTCTATCTTTCATTTTAAACGATGCCCTACATGCTGGTAGACCATGTCATTTAAGCTCTACATTCCGAAGGTATGTTTTAGTAGTGAATAACGGTTATACAAAAGGTTATATTAGGAACGTAAATTCAAATAAACACATGAACATACAGCTAGCTTGATTAATACACATAATTATAAAACTTATCCAGTGGTCCAATGACCGTAAGCTGGCTTGTTACCTGATTCTGATTGTAAGACATTAATTGTGTGAAACCCAAACAAACACAATATTATGCATTGTATACAAACACATGACTACATCATGTTTTCTCGACAGATGTATGCGTTTTAAAGGGTAATACTACACTGTCATCCATATTAAACCTCGATTGGACAAGAAAACATATACCGTGGTTTTTTATGGTTGTGTACAAGAGCATTGATTTGGTACGTTTATGACAATAATAATACTTAATATATTTTCATATATTCCGGTGATGTCTATGTGAACACACAACATGATAAGTTCGATCTGGTCATTTCGCTATTTTGTTAAATGCCCTGAAATTATTCGAGAACAATTTGCAGGTATGACTTTTAAATTCGTTTGATATATCCTTGTTTATATAATTATACAACTAAGATGCAAGGTACGCATGTAGGTTTGAAATGACGCAGCTATTTTGGATTTTAGCTTAATCGTGAATCAAGTTTTCTAATGTTTTCATTTACTTATTCAAACAAAGCGTATAAATTTGCAAATGACTTTTTGCATGGCATTTGCAATGGTCCAATTTTGGTATGGCGATTCTGACATTGATATATTTATCTGGCTGCATCTCTCTTGAGACGATATTAAAACAGTAAATGATGATATGTTTATATGATGATGACCATCCATACCCTTCCGCTTTTATTCCTGTTTCATGTATTTAAGTACAGAGAAGGTGCCTACGCTGTCTCGTTGCAAAACAAACAATACTCGTGAACATCCGTTAATGTCCGGTCGACCAGAAGACATTATCTGTTTAAATCGATATGTTTCCGTATGATTATTGTACCAACCAATATTCAATAATATACGTTTTTATGTTTTCATAAATGAAACATTTTGGACGTTCGCACACTCCGGAACTATGTGCTTCAAAGCTTAAATGAAGATTTCTGTTAAATACATAAAGCATAGGCTTAAAACCCTAGACACAAGTCATATTGAATGTTTTTCCTTAGATAACGTAATTTTGCTTTTTTTCACTGTTTATTTTAGTTTATCATACACAAACTTGCTTAAATGATAATGGAATAGCTACGCTAGACAGAGTAATAAACAAATTATGGTATAAAACCGGTACTTACGCCATTCACCGTTGAGAGCAAATATTGATATCTTAGATTATAAGAATACCTCAGGCTGCAAACATCATTTTCTGGAAATTATTTAATATAATGTAGCTGTGTTCTATTTATGTAACAACTTATATGAATACCAGTAGCATGGTATTATGCCAATAACTGAGTTGGTTTATAGACACAACGTAATTACATTGTTTGAAAACAAAATAGCTACCAGTCGCGCTGAAAAAGACGGTCCAATAAATAAGCGGGTGCTAAATGCTCGGGGAATGCAACATCATATAACCTTATGTTTTTGCAGTCCAATTTTGGGCTATTTTAACTACGGTTTTCAATTTTTGGTGATAATTATCAGGGAATGCATATAATTACATGCCATTTAATGTTAAGAGAAATGTCAAACTGCCAGTGGGCAGACATAATTATATTACGTTAGCATCAAATCAGGTCTTATGTTCGTTTATCGTGAGAATGCAAATTAATTTAATTACATTTTGCATGAGGCAAGATTTCATTTATCAGTGCTTACTGATGGGTAAAATATAATGAAATCTATTATAAAATTCAAACGAACTAGAAGTCATAAAACATTTATCAGATGAAATCTTCTGAAGTATTTTACAACAATGATTTAAGTTTTTTTGTGACGATTTAAACGTCTGTGTTGTAATTGACACATCCACTTATGCAGATAAACGAGAAACATGCTTTATAGAAAACGGAATGTATTTGTTGAAAATCAATTTAGATTGCATTTCAAACAATAATGATAACAACATAAAAAAAATCCAATACAATTTTGTTTAATACAAACATACTTTATCTTTCATATTTAGTTGATGAGTAATTTCGTAGCATATCACATTACTGCAGTGAGGATAACACATCACATAGTTTTATAGAACAAAATGCAGTTCACCATACAGGGAAAACATTTAAGGGTGAGTCACACAAATGTTCGTGTTTTATGGTGTAAATACGTGTAATAAATACCTTTGTCTCTTTTTCATCACTATGAAATAAAAGTACATTTGTGTCAGTATTTTCTCTACACTACAGTTTATGATGTGGTATTTATCATTAAACGAAAATCGAGTATGATTCAAGTGGTAATGTATTCATATGTTTGTTTTAATTCAGTTGTTTTATTTGCCAACTTAAAAAGCTCTGTATAAATTAATGATCTATAAAAAAAGAGACTTTAAGTTCCAAGTCATGTTCTATGTTACAAATAAAGCAAAACGTTGAAGTTCAATGACATGTGTTGAAGAGAACAAGTTCAGTTACTAAGTTATATTGTTCCATTGTATCTCCTATTTCTATAAATATGAATTGCCCGCCTAAAGAGAAGTTGAAAATTATTTATGAACAACAATTGTGTGAAGAATCGAAAATCAGAAGGGGTTATTATATCAAACCAATTCGTCACACTGTGGGTAGTTTGTGTGTTGCAGTTATTCGGTATTTATTTGGCACACATCAGTGCACATGTGGGTTCTTTTCATTTTGCAGATAGAATAGTCTTCAAAATGGAAAACAATTACAGTCCAGACATTATATTAACAAAAAAAAATCTTGTTATTTTACTTTTAAAACTGAACAACAACTTTAAGTATAACATGATAAAAACTGTGATCACAACCTTATAAACGGTAAAAACATTGGAAATCTTTCATTTTAAAATACTTTTTCAGTTGTCTTGCTATAATGCTGTGTGACAATAAGTTCAATAACAATTTTAATTTTTCTTTGAGGTTTATTGAGCAAACTTAAAAGTTTATTTTGAACTAAGCGGTTAGTATTATCATTAACAGTCACCATCGACACACAATGAATAAGGACGCATTTGTTCTCACATAATCTAATAAAAAATAAGGTAATTTATTGTCAAGAGAAGATTTAAAAAAAATCAGATATGACATTTCAAAAGTAATTACTGGTACAAATAAGGAAGTGAAGCCAGTGCGGTCTGACATCGATCCTTTCTTTACAGTTTACAAATAGTGTACAGTATTCATTTCAACATTATTTCATATGTTTACTTGATTAAACATCCTTCGGTGTTGATCCAATAATTGTAAATATAAATAACATAACATGTAGTTATAACGTCTCGGTATTGAAGGGCCGATTTATATTTAATAAACGATGTGTGAATTAACGCTGGAGTAAACTACACAGTCTGGTACAACTTGTTAACGACTTGAGATGGCCCATTCTTTTAAATATAACGCTGCAATCGTTGAAACAACGATTCAGTTACATGGTGTTTTGTTGCTCGAATGCATTGTGTATACGTTGATATTATAACATGTGCGTTGATTTATTGACAAAAGGATATGGAAAAAAACAGTCAAAAAACTAAAATACAAAGTGTGTTGCTTCATGTTGGTTTGGTGGTCTTTATTTACAAATAAATGATCTGTTTTGTTCTGGTTAAATTATATAGTCTAATGTCAATAAGCTTAACACACAACTAAGAAGGCTACTAAAAGGTATGAAACGTTACCACGGAATAAGTGTATTCCCGTGCGATTGCATGCACATTGATTCAGTGATACTTTTATGAGGCAATATAACATTCATCTGAGCCATTTGCTAAGTAAAATTTATTAGTGCTTTCGATTTTTTCCTTAGACACTTGAGGTAAGTGTCATATCATAAGACAATTTAGCTTACATTTATGATGCTTATGCAAACTTATTTTAATACATTATGGAGTTTACACCGTGGATGTTTAAAAACGGCATTTAAAAAATATAATCATGTTATCTTTCAAATAATTCGATAAAACCTTTATACTAAACTCGTCAGATATGCTTGTAACTGTTGAATCGACAATCTAAGGTAGACGACAAACATAACAGACGACAAAGAAAGTTTTGTGATGAAGAAACATAATATAGATAACTACCATACTACATCGTAAGCAATTCAGGCTCACGTTTTTTATAATTTAGAAAAACGATCTTACATAAATATTATAAATTGAGACGTTATAACACAATACTCAGTATAGACAACTGCGTAAAGAGACAAACACAGACAAATACAAATGGGCCATTCAAAACGACTACTTTGACATTTTCTTCTCATTATAACATATCGACACACAATTCGTTACCATGGCGAAATGAAACAGAATCAATACACTGGTATTACATCATAAACAAGGTATAATTATATCAATTTGAAAGTACAAATAATTCAATACTTCCATCTGAAAAAATCAACGGCGTGCTTAATTATCAATATATCAGAAGATTGAACATTCTCCCTTCGGACTCCTGGGACTTGTTTAACCCTTAAATGATTGCATATATGCAGACACGTTCAGAAACTAGAAGACCCTCATATGATTAGCTTTCATTTACGATTAGAAAATAATTTCCTTAGAAGCAGTTTGAAGCAACGGTATTTTTAAAGTCTATAGACTTGTACTCGTCGATGTATAATACTGACATATTGCTTTCATTACTTGAGCTTGCATACAGCTGGGTGGTAAGGTATCAACCAGTGCACTAAGATATATCAAGTTGTGAAATATCAACGTTTTTTCATAGTAATTAGGTTGTTTTAAATTATAAAAGCTATATAATTCACATCAGTTTTTGATTTCGTATATAAAAACAAATATTTCATCAAGCCATTATGTTCAAACGTATGTTCAGCGATGCTTTATACAAATGAAAGTGAATTTGAGTTAATAACACACAAATAGCATTAAGACATTTAAGATATTGGAGATACAACGGAGCTACATTGCTGCAACTTGGAAACTTTTCATACCGTTGAGTTAGAGCCGACCATTTTCACTAACCGCCATAGGAAGACTTGGTCAAAAAGATAAGAACCTAGGTCCGGAGCATATTATGAGTCCAAAAGTAACAGT
This sequence comes from Dreissena rostriformis, assembly GCA_007657795.1. Taxonomy (NCBI): domain Eukaryota; kingdom Metazoa; phylum Mollusca; class Bivalvia; order Myida; family Dreissenidae; genus Dreissena; species Dreissena rostriformis. Next base: position 493 of record VMBQ01005079.1, on the reverse strand, counting down.
GGTACAGGGCTTAGCCGAATTCAGTATCTGTTTTTTTTAAAATTGACCACAGAGTCTATCCTTGATACTTATTTTAAGGTAAGGTAAAGGTCTTTCGTCAATATATCGTCTCAGTACGACTGGTGTTTCAACCGTATAATGTAGTGAAATCGTGCGTACAACGCAAATGCACATTTAATGCAACACCAATTGCAACACATACGGGCATGTATAGTTTGAAAATGTCGAGTAATCCAAAAATGGTTTTCCCAAATACATGACCCCGTATTGACTATAAACTCTGGCACAAAGCAGGTCAATTTACTAATTGTAGTGTACATGTACATAGAATTCAATTTATTAGCCACTGGCGAAGGATGACTTTGCATATTCGTCTTAATTAACGTTATTTTTATTATCAGGAGAGGTAAGTGTTTGTTCAATGGTGAATTATATTGGTTTAAATGATGATAATACTGAAAATAAAATTATTATTATTATTATTATTATTATT
>VMBQ01005078.1:0-68233 GCA_007657795.1 Dreissena rostriformis | reverse complement strand
ATATGCTATTGGACATAACATTAAAAAATGAGCAATACAAGTCAATTGTGTTTACAAACAATCAGTTTATTTACATCGCTGTTTACTCGGGATAGAGCAAGCGCTCCGGTAACTCAGGTCACCAAAAACTATCGGTGATTTTCAACGTTTTCCGGTATCACTCACAAAGTAGGTCTCTTTTAAATGGTTAAAACGTTTGCACTGGTAAAAAAATGTTTAAAATAGAATTAAAATTGAATTTTCTTTCGGCTTTTTTTAGCATACGTCACCGCTTTGAGGCTACACACCACATCAGTTGCAAAGTTGTAAACATTTCTTCCAATTACGAAACGGGTATATCTTCCATAATTCTTGGGAACGTTGCACCGAAGCTGTGTTATTATCATTTTCTATGCAAGAGTAACTGAAATCCGGTAAAAATTAGACCAGTTTATATGCATAATAATTGGATTTGTCACCTTTTATGAGCCTTTTTTACTGTAATGTTCTACAACTATCGGAAAGTCATGTCTATCTTGGCAATAAACACATATACATATTTTAGTCTTCATTAAAATCAATTTGTTAATGATATAACTGCCATTTGTAGCGCGTATATGTGTCGCGTTCTGAGAAAACTGGGCATAATGCATGTGCGTAAAGTGTCGTCCCAGATTAGCCTGTGCAGTCCGCACAGGCTTATCAGGGACGACACTTTCCGCTTTTATGACATTTGTCGTTTAAATGAAGTCTCTTATTAGAAAAAATCCAATTTAGGCGGAAAGTGTCGTCCCTGATTAGTCTGTGCGGACTGCACAGGCTAATCTGGGAGGACAATTTACGCACATGCATTATGCCCAGTTTTCTCAGAACGCGACACATATATGCAAACGTTGAGGTATATTTATTGATTGTAAGAGTATTCTTTATTCATAAATCTAAGCACGGGTTAGTGAATACTGACACAGAAATAATTGAAAAAGCCTAGGTTTTTCTAAACATATTTCAGAAAAACATTTTAAACAGAAATAATTAAACATTTCGAAAAAAGTACAACAAGCAATCATCAACTTCTAAGTAAAAGTTATTTTTTAAAATCCCGCATACATTCCAGCGAAATATTGATAGATTTGATAATTTTATAGTGAGTAAAAAATTAATAATATAGCATTAAATAATGACCCTTAAACATATACAGTTAGCAGAATATTTTGTTAATTTAGCTTTGGTCATCATATGAAACTCTGAACTGACAAAACTAAAAACTGCCTCGTTTTTTTTTATGTCGAAATTGACTAGAAGAAACTGATCGGGCTGCACAGGCTAATTTTGGGCGATGCTTTACGCACATGCATTAAGCCCTGTATTCACAGAGCGTAAGTGTAAATGTACCATGATACATCGTGAAAAAGACTTTCATTGTATGTTTCAGCTTTATGTACTACCAAAACGGTGGGTGATACGCCTCCAAATACGGCAACGCTTCGAGTTAACGCAGGTACGTGAATCACAATAATGTATGCATAATTTAGATTATTCTAATATATTTTTTTATGATTGGTCAATAAACACCCGTTTGTAAAATCTGATGCAGAATCATATTCACATTAAAGTTTTCACTTTCAATCAATTACTAAATACACACTGACATTTTCAGATAACAGACTATTAATCAATTTCAATAAAATTACTATTGTGCTTCCACCTTTATCAAATAATAAATACAATCACAGGGGCGTAGCTAGCATTTTTTTTAGCTAAAGGCTCGGATATGATACCTAAAAACGGGGTTTCCGGGCCCCCCCCCCCCAGAAATTGTTAAATCCTATAACGCCTGTGGTGAGATTTAAAGCATATCTAGACAAATAATAAGATAAGAAAATATAAGACTTTGGTCTGTTTTTCTTTTTGTTCGGCATCAAGGGACCGAACCGACCCGGATTCAGTCAATGGATCGGGATACGGGGGCAAGTGCTCCATTTTAAATTGCCACGGCATTGTGTCCACACCGGTCTTACTGACAATAACGCAGTGACGTCACCATCTATGTATAGGATGTTTCCGCGGTCATCAACATCATTCGGAATGTTTCTTAAAAATCCAACGATAATCGATAATAATTTACTGTAGGTTACATTATACTAAATAATTAAGTCAAGTCTATACAATCTATAAAAACATGATATTTTAATCGAAGGCATGTATTACTCTTTAGAATGTTGTTCTGGTTTGATATGTCCTTTGAACACGACCAGAATACATTGTCTGAGGATTATGTCAATATGAAATGCAGATTTCTAACACCTCACCCCCTCAGGGTGAACATTTTAATGCGTTTTTCGAAGTTGAAGCATTTTTATTTTTTTTTCATGTTTCAAAAAAAGTGCAGGCCCGGACCTGCTGTGCCTAATAGCCGCTACGCCCCTGAATCATCTTAGCCAGAAATATGTTTATATTCACTAGTGTAGGCTAGAAGCTTTATTGTAAGCTTTATTGCTGATAAATGTTGTTGTTGTTGTTGATGCATGGGTATAAAACCACGCGACAAATAACGACAACTAGGTGTAAATTGCCAGATAAATGAAGATACTGCTAAACCTATAACGATTCTAACTTGATTATATAGGTATGTATGCAATTAAGATGAACGCTATTTTTATCTTTTCTTATCTCAGGCTTGATACTCATTTAGCGTGGTTTAAGAAAAGTATTACATTTGCTTTTTTCATTCCTTTTCATTTGTTTTGGAATATGAAGTTAAATGCTTTGAAATTAGAATATTGTTTATTTTGTTTTACTTTTAGAATATATGTATACATACAAGTGTATTTCTTAGTTTCCCGAACTTTTCTAAAACTACTGCATTTATGGCATGTGACAAATGTGATGTTTAATGTAATTGGTTTCGTGATATTTGGCTTAATTTTCGTAAATAACCTGGTTCTAGTATACATTAGCGGCATTAGTTTATGTCACTGGAAAACGGTATTTATGTAGCAGCTGATATATGGTCTTCATCTGGGCATGAACGACCCACATGGTGTATTGAACTCTTGAAAGACCTTGCTTTTTCTGTTCTGATAATGATTGGTGTTAAAGTAATAACAAAACAAAAACATAAAACACTCGAACAAATACCTACCAACATCAGCATATCACACATACAACATTACAGAATCACAACAGTGCAACATCAAATGTCGTCTGTCGCCGTTTAAGGTAGACGCACGATATTCAACGCGACAAACGATAATCACTACACTCGACAATAAACAACGACTCACGGCATTTTTAGAATACAATTTCAAAAGAAGGCGTGCCAGAATACAGCGAAAATAAAGTTTAACAAAGTTGCAAATAGTGTTCGTTAACTCATTTAAGTACACAATATATATACACTTGCAAATTTGTTCATACCAAAACATAGATACTGTTTTCAACGAGTTTAAGTGTCAAAAACTTTAGGTTGTTTTGAATTGCATTGAAGTAAACAACCTTTGATTGACGGTATCATTAAAATAGTGTATATATCTATGAATTATTTTTAATTCTTTGTTGATATAAATTAATTCGCTTGTGATTGAGAAAATGAAATGTTGTCATAAACATCGTAAATAATCGCTTTCATTTCGACAGTAGTCGAACACAAAATTGACTGCAGACAGACCAGTCGGTAACACAACATAGATATGACTGGTTCCTAGAATATCCATGGGACCATTACATGCCACGTGATAATAGTCGATTCAAAATTGTTACCATTTTGAATGATATAAGTCTTTATTTTTATACCATAAACCATATGAAAAAGGTAATGTACAAAATAACATTTATGTGCGTAAAATACGATAACTTTATAAAATAGAAATCCTTCTAGATCTGAAAAAGTTTAACTAGTGCGCGCGCGCGTGCGTGCGTACGTGCGTCTGTGTATTTCAAATATCATGATGTCCTTATGTGCCCGAGGCTGACCTATGGGAGAAACCGGAGTGGTGTCCGGCATTTCTACCTTATTAACTTACTTGTGAATGCATTGTCTGTCGTTAAACCCAATTGGAGGAAACAATGGGGGAGTTTGTCGGCAACAGTCGGCTCCAGTCTAGTACTCACCGCCGACGGAATAAAGGCTAGCGAAATCTTGATCACGACCCCCTTGACAGACTAAAGGTCTTCGATGCATCATTGAAGACCATGTGCGACTTTAGTATTCCTGAAAAACAATCGGCTACCATAAACAACAAGTTTACAAAAGTAAGCAACTGCCGACGAGCAGGTGAAGTATATAAATAGTATGATCATGTGTAAACCGACCAATAGTTGGCGAGCGGCTATATGCACACGAGAAAGCACTGGTTTGAACATATTTCAGACAAAGTACATCTGCTATGCGGTGGTTCAGGGCACCAATTCTCCTTCGACTGTTGTGGGGGTACCACCCTATTTAAGTTCTATGCAGAGAGCACGGGAATCATTGACCTTCAGATATGGCGACCTGTGACTGGAAACAACTATACACTGATCGGAACCGTTTCGAAATCTGCAACTTCAACAGGTAAAGATGTCTTGAAAAGAAAGAAATGATTGTATTTAAAATATTGAACAAATCTCGTAATTGTCGATAATTTTCGATTTTTGAACAGTGGATTACGTTTCACATTAACAAATTGGTCACATACATTACAGAAAATACGAACAATAAGAATGAGATAATATTTGTCTCAGTGTTAAGATAATTATGGTGTTAAGTATGTATTTTCAACACAGAATCAAATTTATAGACGGATAATCAAGCGGTGTATTATCTTATTCTTGTAAACACCGACCTTAGAGGAAGGCGGCAACATATAGCATTTGGACTGTCTGTCTCTTTCTGTTTGTCTGTCGGTCTGTGGGTTTGTCCGTCTATGCGAAACTTCCTGTCTTAGCAATAACGTTGCCATATATTGATGTCAACCATCATAAGACGAAGTGTTGTGTGTAATATCCGTCTGCTTTACTCAAAGGTCAAGTTCGCACTTACAGATCAAAGTTTAAATTGGGCCATAAAACAGCTTGAGCATTTATGTATCAACCATGCCTATGCCAAATATTGATTAACTTAAAAAACACAAGAGAAGGTGTCGCATTTAACAGCCGTTCCCTTATCTCAAAGACCAAGGTCACAGATGGATTCAAATTTCAAATGGCCATTAACAGCTTGTCAGGAATATTACTTTGTCATTCATCATGCAATTTTAAAATAGCTTACCACAAATGACCACCACGAGGAGACGGCGTACTGCGTGTAAAACACTAGTTGTGATTAACATAACTGTCTTCGTCCTACGTCCAGCGACAGTTATGAAACGAAAAGGTCTTTTCAATGGAGCAAGTGCGGGAGTGAATCACACCGGCATGATTTTAAGACTTATCTTACAGTGTAGAGCATTAAACTTGAACTATTTGAGGACAAAAAAGAATTTCCAGTTCATACGAGTAAAAATTTCTAATGAAACATACCAATTAAAGCGTTATTTCCACTTTTTCCAAAACCAAAAAAAGTATCAGAGTTATTTCGCCTAGAATGCCGCCATCTTCAACAAAACGTGAGAATTTCCGGTTTGACCTTATTTGCATAAGTTTTTGGCAGCCAATCAGAAAATAGGCCAGAAACCCATATATGGAAATCGTAGTATTTTTCAATAAAGCCAACATGGCGGCCTACGTAAATGCGTAGTAGGATTACCTTATATGGCATAGCTCCTCCTACATTTCTTTTTCAAATCTCGCGAGATCACGCGGTAACTGTCATGGCCGAAATTTGACCGAATTTTTATTGGGAAATCTAATTTCGATAAAAGTATGTTTTATCTCGTAAACTGTTTATTTTTTTCGTCTGGGAATGAATACAAATTGTTTTCTTGGGTGACCCTTACTCTAATTGCCGGAGAAAATGTTATTTTATAGATTTTGATTTTGCTCCATTGCTTCTATCCTCTCGACTTGTAACTCGAAACGTAGTGTTAACGGAGTCCAGAGTTACATTATTGCAACTAGTAAAACACGTCTCCTTAGCTCAAAGGTAAACGATCGTAACACGATGTTTCTATCACGTGTAACACCCGTTACTCAGAGGTTAATGTCACATTAGGACGTCAATGTTAAATTTAACCATTACACACCATTTTGACATAAGTGCAGTTTTGAGACAAAAGTTGAATGTACGGGAATCGGTGCCCTATAGAGACACGTCTTGTTACATATACAAATTTTCAACTTATGTAAAAATAGTCCCATGTGAATATTGGATCATGTGTGAACAGTACGAGTTCATTTTTAACACATCACATTCATATTATTCTCATTATCTTGAACATTCATGATCGAAACCAGTTTTCCATATGCAAAGAAATCACACAAAGCCCCGGTTTTAAGATAACAGTATTTATTGCAAATGATGCGGATATGCACACTTTGATAAATGTGGGTTATTATGCAACCATTATCCACACCATAATGATATTATTTACAGGTCAGTACACAGTTCCTGCAGCGATCCAGGTACAACCTAATGATTGCTTTGGTTGGTAAGTGGTTTAGGTATTCTAAGTGACAGTCAATATAGAATGTATTTGAATACCACTCTGTGAAAATGGGGTGTAATGCGTGTTCGTAAAGTGTCGTCCCAGATTAGCCTGTGCAGTACGCACATATTAATCAGGGACGACACTTTTTGCTTTTATGATATTTTTCGTGTAACGAAAGTTTCTTCTCAGCAAAAATCAAGTTTTGGTGGAAAGTGTCGTCCCAAATTAGCCTGTGCGGGCTGCTAAGGCTAATCTGGGACGACACTTAACGCACATGCATTAAACCCCCTATTCACAGAGCGACGCTCATATTTTAATACATTTTCAGCTGGAGTATGTTCTTATTAAGGTACATGACGTCAATGACTCAATAAGAGATGTTTGTAAAGCATTATTGCATCCAGGGCTGCAAAATAAAACAATGTGCCTGCTCGTCTTAATAGAATCACACACACCCGAATGTGATATTTTATTGAATGCGTATGTTTAACGTCAAATACTGAATATCTATCAGTCTCAGACATATGGAGCTATACAAACATTGCTATTGACGATAACTTCCTTACACCGTTCGCTAGTTTACAATCCAAACATTTGCACTTTACATTTGAAAGTCCATGCGTTTATATCACGCGCAAAAACGACGATTTACCTCGTTCATGTAAATAATAAAACACGAAGGTCACATTGGAGTGTACTTTTTCATGTACAATGTACTTAATGATATAACATGTATGTGAATTCATAGTTCTATTGATCAAGCAGTATATTTTCCTAAATAATACAGTTCTAAAGGCTTTGTCCGTTGAAAGACTCGGTTTGTTAAAAGTGCGCGAGGGGAGAGTGCATTGTAACTGCTGTCGGACATCGCTTACGTCAATGTGTACACGATAGTATCAGCATTAACGCCCATATGAACTCGTTTTCTATTGAATCCTTTTTTCAATAATTGATGTTCTAGTTAAACCGCGTGACAATAAGAATTTCAAACTAAAATAATGTTTGTCTTCGTTAATAAATATATTATTGAAGTACCCACTGAATAGAATTTTCTTTTACCTAGATTCTAATCAATTACAATTGATTAGAATTTCCCGAACGCATTTGAATAAAGCTCTGTTTAAACCTAAACATGTTCTTTAAAGTACGTCACATATGAATACGACAAATAAATCGGAATCGATATGCAAGTTTAAAGCAAGTGTTAAATGTTACAGTTTAGTGATAAGTATTTTGTTGAACTGTATGTACCGATTGACTCAGATTTTGGGTTCTTATTTATCTACAGAACACCTTTATCGTGCATGGTATTGTCGATGTAAGAATGCTTATTAAACCGTGTAAACGTTAGTCAACGCATTTGACTATGCAATTTGAACTGTGCAATCAACGTGTTTACGAATATTATCCAATTGAATTTGTAAAGATCTTATTGAGCGTTTGAAGAAATGTTTGCTCGTCGTTATTAAAAGGTCAAATATACATAGAATAAAGGACACTAAGTGACATTTTGCCGACACGTATTAAGTTAAAATAGACAATATTATTTGCATGATTAGCGTTCGCTGGTTTTCCCTCGGGATTTCGGTTGAAACCATTGCCCGATCCATCATTGGTATTCTTTGGGTTCATTATATACCCGTTTCATTCAGTTTTCACACCTTTACAAGGTATTGCTCAATAATACCGTGAATAATGTGATGCAGACAGTTTTGTTTGAATGCAGGTACTCATTGAATGACATCATCCCAGCCAGTAACGCGGGGAGCGGGAGCATGCCGATTGTTAGGGTTCTCACCGGGGCGACTGCCACTGCCGTTGGGGGTACGAAGGACTTTACCGGTGCTACGACTGTTATTGATAAAAAGTATTCCATCAACGCAGAGATATCTGCCCGTAAGTAGCATTTACTTCACAAGTTTACTAAGTATAAATTTACCTAAAAGGACTCTTAATCTTCATCACCATCATCATTATCATCGTCGTCGTAGTCGCCGACCTCGTCGTCATCATCATCATCATCATCATCATCNACAATCAGTTATTACAAGTTCAAAGAGACATTAACATAATAAATGATTCCAGTAGAAGACTTTATTCACAGTTTAAACACGAGTTATAATAAATTGCGACGCATCATCAAGTAACTTTGTTTCTTGTCCGCCCTTGCTTTTCTGCCACCGTCACGATCTGAGGCTGTTTGAAACCATTCTCTGTACTAAATTTCAACTTCTGCAGCTGTTTATTTCAAGGAACGCATGACAGCTTCTGAAAATGGTTATGCAAGTAGGCTCATATTATTAGGATATTCATTCTATGTTCAAACAGGGTTGCAAGAATTAACGATACTGGGCAGTTTAACTTTACACTTTTTACATTACAATGAAGACTCTTTCTGAAAAAAGGAAAAAAGCCGGATGTAATTTTGTATGCATAAATTTTTTGAACTGTGACCAGTCTTATTACACATACTATGACAACTTACTCTGCACAGCAACAGCCAATCGAAGTTTTCCAAATGTTGCCTTTCGTTTCTTTCCATGCCATTTTTACTGCTTGGCGACCTCATTTGACATGCAATGAAAATAAACAAACAGTCGCGAAAACATGTGACATTTAATGACAGATAAAAATTTCAGAAAAACAGCATTAAACACAAATTTTCATTTTTTTTTTGGATAAACAATTAAAATTGATTCCTAACATAAATAGATAAAAAGGTTTAGGGTAGAATGTTTTTACCTTGATATTTTCGAAATAATTCAATATTGCAGCTTTGTCCCGCCTATTTTTATGATATCATACAGGGACTGAATATATTTTAAATGTAAACTATTTCAAACGCATATTTAATGAAATAATAATATGAAAAATATTTTTATTAAATGAAAGGTATTTTATAATATTATGTTATATAAATTTAGATGGTTTACATACTTTATTTTGGGTACTTCTAACATTAACTGGTCCCCCGTTGAATATAACCGTTGACTATCATATCGGGCCTATGTTGGGCCGATATCATACTTTAAACTGTCGAGTTATAAGTATTTTTATAACAACGGACCGACATCGGGCCGGCATTGTCCTATAAATATCAATTTTATAATATGCTACATATTCAAACGTTATTGAACCAGATGGATGCACTAAAATAGAACATTTCAAAAAGGGTCTTATCTCTTAACAAAATAATTTTTGTTTTACATAAATGTCGGTCCGATGTCGGCCCAACATCGGTAAACCTTTGCCGATATGCCATCATCTAGCCAATATCGGGCCGATGTGGGCATGTTTGTTGGGAACATGGATGCTTGGCACATATATTTGTTTGTAAACGCTCATTTAAAATATAATATTACAATCGTATATGCTTGGAAACTTTCTGCGGGTGCGGGAAAATCGGTAGTATAAGTAGAAGTAAAATCGTTATGAAAGAAACGTGCATGAGGCATCGTAAAACTAACGTGCAGTTTCGGTTACAGGACTTTATTGTTATAACATTCTCCCCAATTTTGTAGGCGTGAGTTCGAGTCCCAGTGGAGACGTGTATTTAAAAAAAAGTGGGCTTTGTGTATATTGTTATAAGCAATGCTATGAACATATTATTGTATCTCTATAATATGCTTGAACATATTGAATATAATTTTTCAAAACGGGACAATATTAAGAAGGATATAACGTCGATATTCCCCTTAAAATAATAAATTAAACGTGAAGAAGCAAATTTATAAATAATGTAACATGTTTTTTTATCATTTATACCTAATAGTACATTCCGCCGACGAGCAGCCAGCTTTGGTTTTTCCATATATCAAAATTACCCATGGGAATGGAAATTATGTCATCACACCTTGCAACGTGAATATTGAAATAAGAAATGAAAATGACATATTTGAGTCGTGTTCTGAGAAAACTGGGCATAATGTATGTGCGTTAAGTGTCCTCCCAGATTAGCCTGTGCAGTCCGCACAGGCTAATCATGGAAGACACTTTCCGCCTAAACTTGATTTTCGCTAAGACGAGACATTATTTAAACGAAAAATTCCATAAAAGCGGAAATTGTCGTCCCTGATAAGCCTATGCGGACAGCACTGGCTAATCTGGGACGACAATTTACGCACAAGCTTTATGCCCAGTTTTCTCATAACACGACACATTTTATTTCAGCCGGTGTCTCCACCACGACGAATGCGGCTACTTATCCAATCTCTGACCTTGCGGGCACGACCGTGACCTTGACCTTCACAGCGACTGACCCCTGTGGGGGCACGACAACTGGAACCATGAACATCACTATTCAAAACACTGTAAGCGTTACCATAGTTTGTATAGGAACACACGCGTCTCGTTGTTTTATAAAGTTTCGTTTTATTTACCAAAACATTTAACAGCCGACCGGCATGGTCAAATGATATTGCGCTGGACAAAATCCGAAGTTCTAAGGCCAGTCTCCCCTATGTATGTTCCAGGAGGGGCAGTTGTCAAGTACTGCCATTTGTATGTGTTCTTAATTTTAGAAAACATATCACCTCGAAAAGTGTGAGCATGTTATATGAGAAATGCATGAAAACAAATAGATACATCATCTCACTTGACTACATGAACACATTTACCTTGCCGAATGTTAGTGCGTATCTTATGAAAACCCAGATGTTGTGACATGGTTGCCCCTCATGTCCTGTATGGACAATATGAGATCTATTATAACCATATATTTAATGTATATGTAGTACCCGAGTTGTTCCGCCCAAAAAATACGTATGATCGAAAACCGTTTCGACCTTTGGAAAATCCAACTTTGATTGCGCGCAGTAAAACAATTAAGTAACGTTAAACGTAGACGCTTAAAACATGTTTTACTCCATAGATTTTTACAAAACATGTACATGTACAATAATACAATACATAAATATCAAACTAATTCATCAGTCAATTATACAGAGGACGTTTTTCGCCGAATTGCTCTTCAAATGTGTTTGTCATTGCCTCAATGTTGCCTTAGAAACCCACGTTGACCGGCCTGGCTCCCGGCGTCACGACGTCAGAGACCGTTGATTCGGAGCGCTCCATAGCCAACTACACGTGCTCGGACGCAGCACACGACATTTCCGGTAGCATCACTGTGACGCCGACCTCTACATTCTTTATCTCGCGATTCCTTTCTGGCACGTCCAGAAATGCAGGTATGACTGGATAAAACATTAAACATGAGTCGCGCTTTGAGAAAATGGGGTTTACTGCATGTGCGTAAAGTGTCGTCCCAGATTAGCCTGTGCAGTCCTCCCAGGCTAATCAAAGACGACTCTTTCCTTTTTATGATAGTTTTTGTTTAAAGAAAGTCTCTTCTTAGCAAAAACCTGTTTAGGCGTAAAGTGTCGTCCCTGATTAGCCTGTGCGGACTGCACAGGCTTATCTGGGACGACACTTCACGCACAAGCATTACACTCCCTTTTCACAGAACGAAGCTCATATCATTTTCGTGAAATATTTTAAAAACTAAATTAGTTGTTCGCCAATAAAAGGGACTTGTTCAGGGATTTTCGTACTTTTTTTAATATGTCATTTTAATTTAAATGAATCTGTTTAGTAATTATTTTACATAATTATAATAACAAGCAAAGCAATAAAAATAAAATAACAGAATGTGCATGCTCTTTGGTTTTAACCCGGGGACTCTACAAGCAAAATCTAACGCGCTACCACTACACTACTCGGGTAGTTTGGGTAGTTTGATTAGGTGGAAGTTTTAACATTATGTCGGTTGTGTTTTGCTAAATGTAACTGTACAGACGGTAATAATAAGTTTGTCAGGTACATAAGCTTTAAGAAAGATATAGCCAAACTTGCTTATATCACATAATTATAGCGAAAGAATCATGAATATCATTGCAATTGAGCAATTTTGAACCATGTTCAAATGATTTATGACACGGGTTTGCCAAAATAAAAGGCAAAATTAAACTTTAAGCCGCTTACTTCTTAGGGGTTTTCCACAGGATATATGTGGAACACGTTTTGTTGTGTTCTCCAAAAAGTAATATGTAACACATGTATTTTGCAACTTGACTGCACAGACTAAATTGTACGGAATACCGTTAGGGCCATCGTATTGTCGCACTGTCGTCATCGTACTATCGCGTTGTCGCATTGTCGCCATCGTAATATCGCATTGTCGCCATCGTATTGTCGCACTGTCGTCATCGTATTGTCGCATTGTCTCCATCGTACTATCGCGTTCTCGCATTCTCGCCCTCTGGATTTTAATGTGTAACCGCGATGGCACTAACGGTATTCCGTAAAATTGACATACAACACACACTATCCTACAGTCAATAATCACACACTGCCGGTACAGTCAACACACAGAAGATGTCCGATTTCGATTGGTGATTATCAATTAGCGAACATTAAATAAAAACGTGCAACTGCCGTAAAATCAACACTTACCTTTCTTATAATGTATCCTTCCATTTATCAACCGTGGTTTGAACGTTTTATCAACGCAAAGCCAGTAATTTCGCCCAAACACTTTTTACATTTCAACCGTGCCATTTTGCAAAACCGACAACCGCACAATGTTTTGAGGGCCTTTGTCGATATCGCAATAATTGAAATTAAATGTCTTTTGTAAAAATTTTGCTTGTGTATGTGTTGTCTTATAATGACTTATTTTAAGTAGTAAAATTGTTGTTTTCATTCAAATGGCAGCTTTTAAAATCGTTTTATTTACCCGAATCTATTTGACATTTTGAAATTGTGTCGTAGTAACACATTATTGTTCGTGGAGAACACACAGGAACAAAACACAGTTCGTTTTTCTTTTCATCGCGATTTATTTCTCTTAAATATTTTCTAATACAACGCTTGCTAATGTTCGTGAAATAAATCTAACAGCGCGGCGGGCCAATAAGGCCGCCACGACACGAAAGCGTGACTGCTTTATTCGATTGTCAAAGCCAGACTGTAGAATGTCCTTTCTACATATAACATCTCGTTATATACTGAAATACACATAAACATAAAATAATACTTTTCCTTAAAACATATTTGATTGGTCAAAGCATTTTACTGACTACTTGTTGATTTCTAATTGGTCTGGTAATATAGTTCCCTTGATATTTGTTAATTGCCGATTGGTTGATCGTTAAAGTAATGTTCCACAGGACACTCGTTAGAAGTATAGTAACCAAATTATTTGTGTGTTTACCCATTTATCGAATAATCCCTCCAGACATCGGATTTGACTATTTGTGGTTATAGAAAGTTTTAATGTAATCCTATAGTTCAATGGATGTGAAAGAATGTTTTTAATAAGATTAAGTTTCCCGGTGCACTACTTTGTATGTCTGATGAAAATAAGGTATCACTGGCATAATTCAATGGATGTATTGAATAATCTAATAAGATTAAAATTTCGGTATCAATACTGTTGACCATTTTATCAATTGGATACCTTGTTAAATATACGTCTCTAAGTAGCAGATGCACATATCTAAATATACTATCTTTGACCTTTCAAATTGTTGATTAAGTCTACGTTACAATGAATGTAAATATCTGTAATGTTCCATCTTGCTAAAGAATATTCATCTTCAAATCCTATAATCATGACCAATATATCATAAAGATTTGCTATTGAGTTTCCAAACTTCATTTATGTTATTATAGTTCTTAACATTCAAATATTTTCTTTATAGAACCCTTATTATTATGATATAAAATTTATCATTAATTACAATAGTTATTTTATTTATAAATATTGATGTAAATAAACTTTTAACATTTTCTTACATTATTAAAACATCTATTTAAGATTTCTGATATGCATACATGATTTTGTCATATTATTAAAACATCTGTTGATAATTTCAGACATACAGTTATGATAATTAAATTAACTTATAAATTCCTATCATATTATTAATATTATCTGTAATTAAATTTCTATCATATTGTTATATTGTATAACATTATATTTATGTTATAAGAATAAATAATATGCATATGCTGTTACGTTACAAAATCATGTTTTTCTCTACAACGTCATTTGCGCCACAGTACCCAAAATCGCTGCAAAAGTCATATATTGTCAACATTTTTATTAATATTGAGTGTTCTTTTGCTTGTAATGCATACATACTCTTTTAAATCTATGACATTTCTTTGAACTGTAATTTAGCAAAACCGTTAACCATTTTCTTTAACAAACACGTATCATTTGTTATACGTCTTGTTTTAACTCTTTGAAGTCATGTTTTCACATATAAACACAATGCATTACATATTTAGAAGCAGAACAAAACAATGAACCATGATGAACACAACTCGCATAAGAATTACACTGATATTATACAATTACACACAATATATTGTATATGGAGAACCAGAACAATAACCGTGAACCAGGATGCGGATGCCTTGTATAGTAAATATATAGCAAATATAATTCATAATACAAATAATGAAAATGTACTACTAATAAACGAGAAAAACGATCAGTTTTATATGTTTTGTTGAAGTAGAGTTCATTTTTTTGCCAAAGAACCGCGTATTTTATTTGTTTGTTCGTGTTTCAGTCTACGAGATTGTGATTCCTACCCAGACAGCGACGAATCGTTTCAACTACGACACGGTCAACGCGTACTCAATCGTGGTCAAATGCTCCGACGGCAAACCCTTGGGTACCTCTTCTGCAACCTTCCTGGTCAGTCTGTCTCCAAACCAGCCACCGCAAATCACAAATCTACCATGTAAGTGAATCAACAAAACAACAAGAGCACACGTGTCTTACATATCTTTAAATAACGCTCTTTTAGGTTGCCGAATATCATTAAGATAACCCAGAACAAATCAAGCATGATGTTTTTTTCGCATTTATAGCTGGAACATCACATAACGTGTCGCAGACGAAATCCAATGGTGACGTCATTTTCACCGTCCTATATCTTGAACCCGATCCAGACGACACCGTCGATTTCACGTTCACTTGCAGTCCGACCGGATGCCCGTTGACGGTGCTTGCATGTAAGCATATTTTTAGAACAAACAAGCGAAACGAGAGCAAAATTGTTTTAACGAATTCAAAGATAGGCAAATTAAAAAGTTTAATAACGACACCAATACAAAAAAAGAAACATGAAATAAATCAAAATTTTCCTTTCATCACTGATAATATTGAAAATGCCCAAATAATAAACTGTTTTCTTATAAATGCATTTAATTGCACACGCTAAAAACGTTTCATACGCTTTTGTGGAGGTCTTTTTTGTAACATTTGTTTTACAAACCAACTATGAACATCAGAAAATATTTTCACCTCAACAACCATTTGTGACACAAATAAAAGGACAAACAATACACCAATATTCATCACCGGTCTTGTTTAAAAAAACATGAATGACTTTATTATATACGATTATAAAAGCCCTTTGCAAAGACACTTAATTCAGCGTCTTAAGTGTGCAGGCGTTTGAATTATTTTACAGATCTGCCGTTTCTACTTCATCATATTATATCATTTGCGGCTTTGTTGGTTTTTCGGAAAACTGCTCGGAGTTTCATTGCGTAGGAATTAAACCACAAGGGCGAAACGCAGAGTTGTATGATACAAGCATCGGCACGAGAAATCGTTCGATATAACCCTAATTATCAACACATAGCCGTATATAAGTTCGATTCTGCCATGACTTTATAGAATTCGTCTGTTTAAATATGTTAATGTATTTTAATCCATATGCTGCCCTTCCCCGCAAAGAAAAAAACACACACATGCGTTTCCTAGACGCCAACACACCAAAAACAATTCAAAATTACGTCGGCTTCATTCATAAATGTGACGTTCGTAACAATTTTGGGTATTGTTATGCAAATGACGTTGTTGAGAAAATTCTTACGTCAATAAGTTAAGGTAGAAAAGCAAACTTTTTAAAGCTGCTATTTTCCAAATTAAATACTATTGTTTGTATTCCTTTATTTACTCATTTCAAGACAACTTATGCACCAGCAATAATTATCCAATGGCATTTAATAACTATAATTTAAATTACGATATCGAAAACGGACCTCAACACATTGTGTCGTTGTCGGTTTCGTTTATTGGCATTTTGAACGTTTGAGAAAATGTTGAGCGAAATGACTGGCTGAGTGTTTATAACACGAACTACAATAGCAACAACTAACCTGAAATATGAATATGTTGCAATATCGTCCAGAATATTGTACAATATTAATGAGCTCAATAACGTGATAAACACTTACTTCCCCACATCGTTGTTGCTTCTTTTTAATTATATATTTTTACAGCTGGTGAAATTCAGCTAACGGACGACATGGTGAACGCCAACGCGAACGGATATGACGTCACCATCACACCACGTGACAATCGAAACAACGCAGGGAATCCCCGAAGGTTGACCATCAAAGTTACAGGCAAGTTTTAGCCCATTTTTATAGTGTCATTATGGCTTTTGATTATAAAGTGTCAGTATGGCTTATGTCTTAATAATCATAGGAAATCGTAGTTTTTATATTTACTATAAACGCTTGGTATTTGTAAAACTATGTATCATTTTTTGTGCGATTTACGTATTGGAGGACGAACATAAGTATGATGCGATTTATGAGATCAATACTAGTTAAAACTATTATAATAATAGAACAACGTGTAGTTTTCTCTATACCCACATACAGATTTCAACAGCGTCCCTGAGTTTACCAACCTGCCTGCGAGTATTCCGTTGGACGAGAACATCGCCATCGGCTCCACCGTGATCACCGTGTCGTTCACCGATGCCGACACCGACAACACGCACACGTTCACACTGGGGACGTCATCGTACTTCCAGATGGCCAACACGACGTGTAAAGTTTTTATTTGTCTTTGTATTTATTTGAGTGCTCTGGATTCATGCATTCTGTATTAAAACAATATGAAATATTTGTTGGCGTTGCAACTCAATATATTAGGCCATTGTTTTTTGATGATATAATTTTCGCTGAAATACATCCAATATTTGTTTGTTTAATTATCTCCGATATATGTATTTTAATATAATGGGCCTTTTTGGAGTTGTTACACATTTTATCGTATCACAGAACAAACGAATACTGCGTTAATGCTTATATTTAAATAGTAAATACTTAAGTGAGTTGTACATAACGCTTTACATGTTTTTGTTTTGAACTTCCATAAGATATACTCTACAACATCTTGACCATCTTGTTTTATTTTTAAGCCGGCGTTATCACTACGAAGGCAGCCATCAACTACGAGGCACTAGCCGGCGTGTTTTCATACCCGCTCAGGGTCACCGTCAGCGACGGCACGGCAACGTCAACGTCTACCGTGACGTTCGTAATAAATAACGTCAATGAGCCGCTGGTGTGGAACTCAGCCATATATCAAACCGATATACCGGAAGGGTCGGTAAGTGGCATGCTATGTTTCTGGTTGAAATGAATTATATAAGGAAATGACATGGACACGTTGATTCTAAATTATATATATTGTCCTGTCGAGTATAAACTAGTCTTAAGCGTCAGGCTCCATTCGTACAAAAGCAATTTAAATGGAAGAATAATACATAGCAAACGTCAGATCGTGGGTTTCACAAATAAAACTTGATTTCCCCTCCAAAAAGCAATACGCCTATTCAAAGAGCGCCTTTCCGGTGAACAATGTTTGGCTCTTCTATCATATTTTTGGCTGTTGCTTTATTATTCACGTAACATTTTGATTTTATGGAACATGATCCATGTTGGACTACACGGATTGTCGTGAAAAAAAAATGAAATTACCTTATATACTGTATAACATGGTTGTGATGCCTGACTTAATAATGTTGTTGCTATGGATAAGATTTGCATTACAAATAGAAATCTCTTTTTTTCGGACGGATAAGAATATAAATTTATTTTTAATTTTCTAATTTGCAAGTGCCGAAAAGCAGTATAACATATCGTTCAACCAAGTTGCATTGATTTCCTATATCAATTAAGATATTTTTAGTTCATCCTGGTTGCTTATGGTTTCTTACATCCCTATTGCTCGTGATGGTACATCACTATTGCAATTGTTTCGTACATCCCCATTTATATGTTTCATACATTCCGGTTGATAATAGTCTTGCAGATCTCTTTTACATTGCTTTCGGACGTCCCTATTGCTATGGTTTTGTACATCCTTATTGCTATGTTTTAAAACACACCGGTTGCTAATGGTTTTGCATATGACTGTTGCAATTGTTTCGTACATTCCTATTAGTCTGAGTTCATACATTCCGAGTGATAGTGGTTTTGCATATCCCTATTCCAATGGTTTTGTCAATCCGAATTGGTTTCGTACATACACTATGTTATTGTTTCAGCCCGTGGGAAGCACAGTGCCCGACCCAGGGTTCGCCATCACTGACGAAGACGCGGGCGATACTTATAAGTGCTACATGAACTGTGGGGCACTGGCAGGGTGAGATTGTTATGCACATAGTTGTTTATGTAGATCTCAATGTTACTGTATTCTATGTGCCAATATGATAGCAATCCAGACGGATTAAGAACTCGAATATAATGTAGATTTTTATTATTTCGGCCACATTTGTAAGCGTACGGTATCACAATAAACGAAGAAGGAGTAATGAAAATTCGTTGTTATAAAGACATTGATTATCATTCCCAATTTAAGCAACACTTGATTTAGATTTTTTTATGAGAAATTTGAATTACGATTATTTCCTTAATAAGTATAAAATTATTGTATATTGCAAGTTACTAAACGCGACGACACCATCTTTATTACAGATATTTCACTATGACGACGGCTTGCATCATCAAGGTGACGTCAGTCTATAGTCTGGACGCGGGGCTGACCAGTCCAGTGGTTTGCAACATGACCGCAGTGGACAAGGGCTCAAATACGGCTACGGCCACACTCACAATTACTATTGGTAAGAAAACCGAGAAAAATCTCGCCAGTAAGTTAATGGTAAAACACTATAAAGGTATTACATTTGTAGCAATAACGAATATTGTTGCGGATGTTTGGTGTGTGGTTCTTTATTTTGTAAAGATTATTGCGTATTTATCTTTACATGAATTGCAAAATTGCTCTGTGCGTTGAGTAATAGGCAACCTGTTAGTGCTAATACCAAACAAGTAAAAAACATTAACCCTTTATCAGTCTATATTTGTGCCCGACAGACGACGCGAACAACTTCTCGCCAGCGTTATCTCAGAGCTACTACGGCTTTACGGTCTCGGGATACGCCGGTAGTGACACAACTGTCGGCAACGTCTCCGCTACCGACGCCGACACTGGGACATTCGGAACGTTCACCTACTTTCTGAACACGTCGGCATTACCTGGGAACTACTTTACTGTATTATGTCTTAATCTTTAATAAACCACTAAATGTTTTGTAATATTCTGGCAATAAGGATGCATTTTAGTATTTGGAACAAACTAACGTCAATTTTCAAAAAGATTTATTTGGGATGTTATTACTATATGTTTTTCTATCCCAATAATACTTGCTAGTTTGCCCATATGCTTGAAGTGTTCGTTTTTTTTTAATTCATGTTAAATGTATATAATCAGCATAACACATCGTTTTGAAATTTCTTCAATCATGAAGTTTCTTTCTGTCTGATGTTTCACACCAGCAATTCATGTCGTCTGCATTGTTCTTTTGCAGGTAAATGGCGTCACTGGAGTAGTCAGCACAGTGGTGGACATGGCAACCACGTGCAAGTGTTCGAGCACCTCCTTCACAATGCCACTGACGGTAACGGACGCGGGCGGGCGTACCGGAAGTGCCCAAGTGATCATCTACGTGTCCGAGGCCACAACAACTACTACTACAACGACGACCGCAAGGTACATTCGCTTTCATTGCAACTATTCAGGTGTTGGCTTGTTTGCAAATCTCTTTATTTATTAGTATGTGTTTGGTCCCTGGAAGCAATGCGATGGCGTTCATTTCGAAAAATAATTAGACTATGCTTGTCATAGTATTGCGGTCATATTTGCCGACAGAACTGATATTTCGATTGAGTATGTATAGTGTAAGGATCTTAAGATTCCATAACCAAGAAGTCGACTGACGAATTACATAAACATGAAAATAAATACTATTGATCATCTGGTTATTTAAAATAATTCATTTGTCCATGCATACATATACATATTTCCGATAAGATTCAAGAAGTTCTTCGATGATTCGAGAAACGTGGCCTGGTTCTCGGTGGCGATGGCGTTGCTTGCAGTGATCGCCGTAGTGACACCTTACGTCATAATCCGTTACGTCTGCATGGGGCCCAGCTTGTGTCACAACCCCTACCAGCCCAGGTGGGATTATAGTTGATGCATTTATTTGATGTTAAGTTATTCATTGTTTTAAGTATTTGTCCTACTCTCCGAAGAAAATAATCTATTTGTAAAGTAGTATTTTTCACTATTATGAATTGTCAATTGCCTCTTTTTTCCCTTTTATCAGTTTGGTTTTTACTGGTTTTAAGTGACATGCATTGTTTTAATTTTATCATACCACTACATTGATGAGCGCCTGATGACCTACTTATGTCTGATATTTTTGTTATATCACGTCAACAGGAAGTTGTTATAAAAGTCAATATTCGGAGGAAGGTCATTTTACTCGGAATCAACTATAAAGTCATTATGTTTGGTAAAACATCAAATTCAACAAACAAACACTTTGATACCGCAATATGTAATATATTTCAGACACAAACAGCAACAAAAACAGTAAATACAACAACACATTTTACAATTATTAAGCGGAAGTGCTCAAGACGTCATTATTAACACGTCATACGTTAAACATCATATTCATTCCCGCTAAAAATGCAGCATCGTAGCGATTATATTTCATTATATTCTTTTAAAATGGCAAAGAGGTTTGAGAAAAAGAAAACAGGTTACTGCCTTATCGTTATAATAACACTATTCATACAAATTGTTAACAATAATTTCAGACCCCGATTTCAACCAGAGCAAATACACAACCAATCATCTGGTTCAGCGAAGTCAGCGCAGCCACATGTGGAGAGACAGGTGCCGACCGGTATGGTTAACATTTAAAAAAATACATCAATATCATCATCATCATCATCATCATCATCATCATCATCATCATCATCATCATCATCATCATCATCATCATCATAATCATCATCATCATCATCATCATCATCTTCTTATTCTTCTTGTTTTTGTTCTTCTTCTTTTTTTTCTTCTTCTTCTTCTTCTTCTCCTTCTTCTTCTTCTTCTTCTTCTTGTTCTTCTTTTTATTCATCTTCTTCTTCTTCTTCCTCTTCTATTTCTTCTTCTTCTTCTTCTTCTTCTTCGTCTTATTTTTCGTCTTCATCCGTTTCTTCTTCATCATCTTCTTCTTCTCCTTCATCTGCATTGCAATCGCAATCTTTATCATCTTGGCATTAATGAGGAAGTTTTNTTTTAAAATGGCAAAGAGGTTTGAGAAAAAGAAAACATGTAACTGCCCTATCGTTATAATAACACTATGCTGACAAATTGTTAACAATAATTTCAGACCCCGATTTCAACCAGAGCAAATACACAACCAATCATCTGGTTCAGCGAAGTCAGCGCAGCCACATGTGGAGAGACAGGTGCCGACCGGTATGGTTAACATTTCAAAAATTACATCAATAACATCATCATCATCATCATCATCCTCATCATCATCATCATCATCATCATCATCATCATCATCATCATCATCATCATCATCATCATCATCATCTTCTTCTTGTTTTTGTTCTTCTTTTTCTTCTGCTTCTTCTTTTTCTTAATGTTCTTCTTCTTCTTCTTCTTCTTCTTCTTCCATTTCTTCTTCTTCTTCTTCTTTATCCTCTTCTTCTTTATCATCTTCTTCTTCTCCGTCATCTGCATTGCAATCGCAATCTTTATCATCTTGGCATTAATTATGAAGTTTAAGTAGCAACGTTTACTTAGACTTTGCAAGCGTAAATATAGGATTTTTTAATAATTGTCTACGTATTATATTATTTCAGTAAGGCATCCTCCGCCTCCGAAGGGTATGTCGATTTTTCACGTTTTATGATTTATGTGCACACATGTATACATGAGATCGTAAGTTATTTTAAGAAGGATGTTTTACCTAAATATATCGGCTTGTGTAACGCCGTCGTTAACATGTTAAGTTTAAGTATTTAATTTTTGTAATATTTGCTAATTTTAAGCCGTACCTCATGAGAATTTGCTCAGTGTTTTTTGGATGGTCCTTTGCCGAATACGTGCGTATGGTTTCTATTCCATGCAGTATATGGCCGCCATAGCTAAAAATACAAGAATGTAAAACCACCTTTTTTAAGCATATTGTAAAATGTGTTAATAATTTCTCACAAATGTTCATGAGGTGGTCCTTGTCCAAACGTATTTGAAAGATTCTACTCCATTCATCAGATTGGCCATTTGAGCCAAAATAGAATTAGCATCAAGGTTTTTTATGTGTGAATTGTTTCCTAAATTCATGGCCATACACTTTTACATACATATTTCTGAAATGGTCCTCCGCAAAACAATTTCATGGTCACTCTTTACTGCACGATAAGTTCCACATAATTATAAATAGAGATATGTATACACACCATTGTTTCCTAACCCAATGTTTACATTTGCTGTTAATTTCGAACAAAAGTTAATAAGGTCATACTATCATATGACATCATTGTTGAAAAGGTTACGAGCCGTTGCACAAGATTGCGGCTTCAGCTTGAAGGGAATTTCACTTTAAGTTTTGTTTATTTGACATATTTCTTGTTCAATCTTTATGAAAGTGTACCTACGTTTCTTGGAGTGTCCCTTGCCAAACATTCTCAGTATGACCCACATAGCTCAAAATGAAGTATGTATAAACACAATTTTTGCTTAACCAATGGTTAAATGTATCAGTAATTTCACACAAAAGTTAATATGGGAAACCTATGCCAACATTATTGAATTTGGTCCACTCTATTGCTCTTAATACCTCTCGAAGTTTAATGCAATTTGCGTTTATATATTGACATATTTTCTTAAGTTGTTTGGCCACTCTTCATGAACATTTAAAACAAATTTTCCTCGAAGGGTACTCTTCCAAACTGGTGCATATTGTGTATCCTCACAATATGGCCGTCATATTTACACATATAAATATGTATAAACACCACGAAGCGTAAATGAGTAAACTGCGTAAAATGCCATATTACTCAAGTGATTAAACATAAATTATGTCATCTTGATCCACTCGTTTCTAAGTCATGCTTTTACACTCAGCCAAGGGCATGACATTAGCATAAAATGTTCCAGATTTTCGGAGCAAGGTACTTTAACATTTCACGAGCCATTAAATAGAAATAAGAAAAAATATGTTTAAACAACTGTAAAACTGTTTTCCTTTAATAATATGCCATCTTTTATGTGTGGTCATTTTTATTTAACCTTTTGCAGATTTGCAGTCTTGGCGGAGACAGCGGCTGTACTAAAACGCAATGGTGTAAAGATTTAATAAAAAGACGTCGCTACACATAACGCTGAACCATCTGAGAAAACTGTGACAATGTCAGCAGAATATACCAAACTGCAGATTGCTTGATAACTCTTACCATGTTTTCATGTGTATGTGCTCTACATTTTTTTGCTGGTTCGGTTAACATATTGTTCATTGTGAGATAGAACTTGCACACATGTATTTCACAATCATCTGTTGGTTTTTAAAGGTGTTACGAGCGTGGTCACATAACGCCAATTCATTAGTATAGCCTCTTGCTCGAAGTCCATATTCAACCTTCTCCAATGTCATGCCTGTAATGTATTTACAAATTTTTCCCAAACCATATATCTCGCTTAAAGACGATTTGCTTGTTGATCTATATAATGTAACGATAGCGCAATACATACAGTGGTGTTCACCTTCGGTATAACATAAAACACGCATTTGAAAGAAAACTCATGTTTTATAGTATTTTTACAACGTTAATTTGTTTGTTTTGAAAAATTGAATATGCTTAGCAGCGATACAGATTCAGTTTTGCATACACTTATTGATAACCATTGTTTTGAATGTATTTCTCAAACAATAGTCGTTTTTAGCAAACAAGAAATAAAACAGGTGCATCACCAAAGTCTTGTTTAATAACATACTTAGTAAGGTTTAATTTGAACGAGAATACGTTCGTCAACAAAAAAACTCTGTCTTTGCACAATAATTTCCTACAATATACCAACGATTTTAGGATAATCTAAGAATAGTCCAGTAAGCTATGCCGCAATATAAAACAAGATAATATCTTGTAAATAATATATAAAAAGTTTTGTAATGGTCAATGATTTCAGTAATATAGCAAACGATTTTTATACATTTGGCAATACGTTCGATGTTTAAACTTTTGGTCGCGATTTCATGTTGAGACAAATCAGAAGGAGGTAAATCACACGTAAGCTAACATAAGACACCATTAGAGCTACGAGCCACCATTGGGATTTGCGGTCAACTATCGGAAGGCTAACGTCGACGAATTTTTCGAGAACATGCCCTGCCATAAATAATTGACATTTTGTTACTAATTTGTAGAGACTAATAATTACATATGTGCTTCCACAAATTTTAAACATCTTTTTTCTGCAATACAATCCAATTGATGCGTCTTAAGACTACCATAATCAATCTGGCATGTTGGTGGGTTTGAATGAAATACCGTCAAATTAAGGCGCCACAACAAAAACAATGGCGCCGATAACACAAGTATGACATGTATCGTCCTTTTTGTCATTCTGATGGGTATATCTGTCGCTCGTGCGTGTTATCGTGTTGATTGATTTCAAACCCGAAAACATGCCAACACAAAAGGACAAACATACCCGCCGAAACGATACAATTGCGCCGATATGACCATTATGAGATTTATTGCCCCTTTTCGTCATTTGTGCGGGTATATTTGAAGTTCTTCCGTGTTGACACTCAAAGCCGACAACACTCCAGAATAATTTGACAGAAATCAGCCAAAGTAAATAGGTGGTATTAAATAGCATGTGTTATTGGTTGAAATATGTTCATTCAAAAGATTGCATTTGTAAAGCTTGCATCCGAAATGAAAGCACATGCAAGTCGTTTTGGTTTGGTCTTACAGTGTTTAATGCAACAAAAAATAGTGGCAAATCACGGATCGGTGTACTTCTTTTTAATATCAAAATTATTGCCCTCTCATTATTACGTATTTGATATGCATGAGGACAAACATAATTGTTGTATGTTTTAATTGAAAACTGAACCTATCCTACTAGTACATGTTTTATATCTGAGTTTCAGATTAAAAAAAAACATTTCCGTGGATGTTCGGTGTAGAACCCTAATTTATTGCATTGAATGTAGTTACAATAATACCATTATTCAAGATTCAAGAATGATTTACAACATTTCCAGAAGGACAATGACCCAAGTGGACACATTTTAGTACATGATATTGATAACAAACGTAATACACCTATATTCATATTTCTGACAAGTATTTAAATTATGAGTAAGCGAGGTTGCTAAACATTTTTAATAATTCATACATAAATAATATCAATCAATCTTTCACAGCAGTTTATAATACGTACATTTACTCGTCGCACAAAACCATGGTGGAACAATAACAAGAACTAACACAAAACAACTGAAAATACAGGGGACGAGAGTAATACAAGTCCCATAATGCGGTGTATTCCTTTCAAATTTACAATGATAAGAAATGCAATAAAAGAGAGTTAGAATTAACCTGTACAATTATAATAACATAAAACATTACGCGTTTATCTTGCAGCAATAACATATCTTAGATGACTTGCATGGAATACAACACATAATTAACATTCATAAAGACACACATTAAATACCATTTTTGATTAATTTAAGCACTATATATTTATAGATTTTATTTACATACAAAAACAAAAACAGCAGCAATTGATATATATTTGAGCTAGTGAAAGTAGCATCATTAATAGATGCATGGAATACGTGTAATTGGTAACGCTACATCAAATGGACAGAAACATGTTAGTTAATCTAATTAAAATGCGACATGGACAAAGGTACTAAGTTTTCTTAACAAAGATTTACTATCAGAAGACATTCGTTCTATACATTTTTGCATATTTGGTCTGCTTTTGAAATGTAAAGATATATATTTACATCTTAAAAATGTATATACGTTACATTCAAGCACACAATGTTATTCGTTTTCAAGACAGCTACAGGCAATACATGTCCATTGCTCAACATGTGTAGCATTGGGTTTAGAACATCTGCCACCTTCTATTCTCAACCTATGAGGAGATAATCGTAAACTAGATAAGCTAAATCTGTACGTTTTTTACTATTACATAATACTAAATATGGTTGAAGTTATATAATATCATAAGTAACTGCAGTTACAATTCCTCTGCATTTGGCACCTATTATGTCGTTAGGGTCTGTATGTATACCTTTTGTTTCAGTTACTGGCTCTGAACGACTTGTTGCATATCTCTCAATGACTCGTGGTGTCAGAGAAGCTCCTGATATACCTTCATGTCCTGTCCTCAGCATTGTTGTTGTCGATGCCGTTGTTGATGAACGTTCACACTTGATGCGAATAGCAAAAACAGGACACGTATTTTGATGCATCTGAGATGTGTTCTACATGGGAAGCGAAATACAATTAGCGTTCATAATGTTACACGTGTACACGTATGTGTTGTTAGCATCAATATCGTTAACTTTACCATGACAGGCTGCATCTTTGTTATCTTTAAAACGAGAGTCTCCAACGCAATTTCCCAAAGAAGAAGGACAATGTGTATCAAGGTCGTCGTTTGCAAAGTGTTCATTGTCGCTGGAGAATGTTACAGTGGAGTGTTTCGACTTGCCCCGACTGATCAGTGACCACATTCTTTGTAATTTAGCGTGGACAACGTCAGTGTAGCCTGTCCTGGCCGTCGGTCCAGTTATCAGTTCCACTTTGTGCACCTTGAACATTTTTGGTGCTGTTCTGTTTGTCTGTCTGTCTGTCTGTCTGTCTGCATGTCTGCCTGCCTGTCTGTCTGCCTGTATGTATGCCTGCCTGCCCGCCTGAATGTCTGGATACACGGTCACAGTTAAAAAAATAAATGTGTTTAAAACGGTCACTTATTTGTTAATCGATTTTACTACTTTAATTTAACACAAAAATATGGCATCCATTTATTTGGATATACTGGTAAAATGTATTCCATCTAGTCAAGTACAAACGAGGATTATATGATCAAGGTCACCGCATTAGGGTCAGAGTAATAACTGCGGATGATATTACTCACTTTTGCACCGCCTTGTTATACAATAGCAACGTGTTTGAAGTACACTATCCTTGAACGAAAAATGCTCTGTTGTCCACACCAAACATATACAAACTACGTTATATATCTGAACACTAATTTCTAAATAGGTTGATAGGTATGGAGATTTAAATTAAAATATTAACTGCACATTGCAACCTTAGTGGGAGGTAAACAAACTATACAGTGTCTATTTTATTATGTGTACTATTTCTTCCGCCGATTTATGATAAACCATCAAAATATTTACTAGAGTGAAGCAATTCACATATACAGTAAAAGTTACCATTTCACAAATTATTTGCTACTGAGCCATATTTTGTAGGATATTCAGATGCTTTTTAGATAACCAACATAAATATTGGTTAGATTTGTTTTCATATGTTTTATAATTGCACATGTTATAATAAAGTACATGTAGTATCAATTACAAAAAGGGAAAGTTATTTATTCGGTCAAATTTTATTCCTTTTCATATATTTAGCTTTACCGGTATGTTCTACCGATTAGCTCTACCGGTTAGCTATACCGGTAAGCTCTGCCGGTTAGCTCTGCCGGTTAGCTCTACCGGTTAGCTCTACCAGTTAGCTCTACCAGTTAGCTCTGTCGGTTAGCGCTATCGGTTAGCTCTACAGGTTAGCTCTACCGGTTAGCTCTGCCGGTAAACGCTTCCGGTTAGCTCTACAGGTTAGCTCATCCGATTA
Organism: Dreissena rostriformis; assembly: GCA_007657795.1. NCBI lineage: Eukaryota > Metazoa > Mollusca > Bivalvia > Myida > Dreissenidae > Dreissena > Dreissena rostriformis. The sequence goes on along the minus strand of VMBQ01005078.1, from coordinate 39,611 downwards.
GCTCTACCGGTTAGCTCTGCCGGTTAGCTCTACCTGTTAGCTCTACCGATTAGCTCTACCGGTTAGCTCTGCCGGTTAGCTCTACCGATTAGCTCTACCGGTTAGCTCTACCGATTTTCTCTACCGGTTAGCTCTACCGGTTAACTCTGCCGGTTTCTTTACCGGTTAGCTCTACCGGTTGGCTCTTTCAACTGAGCGAGTGAAGCTTCTGCAGGCCCTGTGCTCTACCAACTGAGCTATTGAGGCTTCTGAAGTTGTTATTATGAACATTTATTTATCTTTAACATTTTTATGTCATAATTGTCACAATTATAAACAGTGTGATCATGTTATTTGAACCCACACAGAGATTTCCCAGGCCTCTCAAGTCCACTGCAAGTAACACTATATGCTATAGAGGTTTTTGTTGTTAGCTATTCAAAACATGTATTTATCCTTTCACAATAAAATAACTGTAAACAGTCACATCACCTTTGCTTAATTTGTACCTCATTCAAGAGCTCAGTTACTACATAATCCCAATTTAATCCCAAATGAAAACAATAGCCAAAGTGGTGCAGTGGATACAGCAGTGGACTACAATGCTGACGAACAGTTAGACAGGAATTATTATATCAGTATATTAGTTTTTTTTTCATTGCGAATTGCAATGATCTATTCATATAGGATATTATATAAAACTAAATTTAAAAAAATGCTTTCTTACTATCTGGGTTTTAATTATCTGCAGTGACTCACGATCAGCGATTGCTTAGATCTAACTTTCGACATTCATTTGTTTGGGTCTATGNAAAGCGGACCTCAAAACTTGCAAATTAAAGATTTACGGAAAGCTATGTAGGAGAAATCGATATACTACAAAGCGGACGGCAGGCAGAAACGTGACTCCCATCCAAATTAAAACTTTTAAAAGTGCATAAGTCGTTGCTGGAGGATAGTTCGTGTTTGTCAGAAAGGGGCCATTAAAGGTGCCCACCCATTTACTGGAAATTAAACCCTCGGCATGTATGTACATACTCCCCTTCCTGATCCACACCATAATTGAAGCCTTGACCCGAAACTATTTCGCTACCGGGGAATACTCTTGCTGTCAGAAAGGATCAATACAAATGCTCACTCATTCAATAGAATAACGCGCTCGGCATGTATGTACACCCACGACCCTACTCTACGTAAATCCTTAGCCCGAAACTAAGTCGGCCAGCCGACGTGGTTGGATCGAACTCGGTTGCTAACGGGGGGGGGGGGAACTATTGTTTGTCAGAAATGATCAATTAAATGTTCCCACTTATTTACTTGAAATTACGCCCTCGGTATGTTTGTACAATCCCTCCAATGATCCCTCGCCAATTCTAACTTTGTCCAGAGACTAATTCATATCGACGGACAACCGACGGGTGGTTGGCGTTGGAATATCTCTTGTTTGTCAGGACGGGTCCGTTAAAGGTGGTTACCAATTCACTTAAAATAACGCACTCGGCATTTATTTACACTCCCCTCACACACACCCTAATTAAAACTTTGACCCAAAACTAGGTCATCCCGACGGGCAGCCGACGAATTGCACTAGTTCGCTTTGCGTGTTTAAATGATAAACGTAAATTATTAATACATATTGGGTCAATGTTTACAATAAATTACAGTTTGAGTTCAACTTCCAAACAATTAGATGCCTAGATGAAATTATTAGATCTAAACAACAATGTATTATTTCATTGATGTGGATATTGTCAGATTATTGTAAATATTTGCAATAAGTACTTATTTTCAAACTAATTACCATCCGCATGCATCTTAAATCTGGTTTAGAACAGCCCCCCCCATCCCCCCCCGAATAATATGTTGGTGGTATTATGCTCAGTCCATGCAAATACCTGGTATATCATTCATGCATTGTGAATAATATGAAGAACGTTACACAAGTTAGACTGTGCTCCGTTAAGATCTGAATCAAGCCTGCTCTTGCGCAAGCAGTTCATCGGCCTTACTTTTCAGTCGGTTGAGGATGATGCGTAGCATGACAATAAGGTTAATAAGGCTGATGGTGCGGTAAGTCTCTCACAGCTTGAGGTTGCCTCGTTTTGGTAGGGAGATGACCAGAGACTGTGTCCGCTTCTCGGGCCACTTCTTGTTCTCCCAGATCATCTGGATAGTACTGGCATTACTGCAGTTGTTGCCTCTCCTCCGTGCCTAATCAGCTCAGACGGGACGATTGTCCACTCCCGGAGATTTGTCTGCCTTAAGACTGCGCACTGCCTCCTCCATCTCTGCCTTTAGTACGGAGGGGCTTTCGTTCACGGCTTGTGGTCTAAGCTCATTCTGAACGAGACTGGGGAAGTATAAGGTCCACCTGTTCAGGACTGCGGCACTCTCGGTCAGGAGGTTCCCGTCAGCGTCTGATATAACACTGGACTTTGGCTAACTGGTCTTCGTGAGAGTCTTGAGGGTGTTGTAGGCCTTCTTACTGTTGCCCGTTGTTATCTCTTTGTCAATATGGACACATTGCTCCTCAATCCACTCCTCCTCGGCCTCTTTCATACTTTTCCTCAATTCCTTGTTCGCTTTCGGATATTCTGTCCTAGAGTCCTAACTGGTGTACTTCTCATTCCGCAGCTCTGGTCTTTTGTCGCAGAGGTCCATGATCTCGGTCGTTAACCATGGCTTTTTCTACATTCTCTTTCTCCCAAGAACGTCTTTGACAGATGACAACAGGACTTCATTGATGTTGTTGTTGATGGTGTCAATGCCATTGTCTACGATGTTCAAGGCTGCAATCTTGCCACATATCTGCGCTTGAAATGACTCTTCTATCTCTGGATCTTTCAGGTTTTCCAAGTCAAATCTAATGCGGAGTTCTTGGTGATGCGCTTGTTCGTTAGCTTGAGCTTGATTGTGGTGAGAACTAAGTCATGGTCACTGCCGATCTCTGAACCGGGAAAAGTTATAGTTTGGGCATTGTTGATTCTGGACTTGAACCGTTGCGGCGCAAGAATGAAGTCTTTCTGGTTGTGTTCTTGACCATTGGAAGCATGCCAGGTCGCTGTTCTTGACGGTTTGTGTGGGTGCATCGTGTTGGCGCGGGTGAGTTGGTGGCGTCTAGCGAATTCAAGAACTATCAACCCTCTGTCGTTGGTCTCTCCTACGCCAAATCAGCCTACTGTCCGTGAACAGTCTTGGTAGGCGTCTGACCCAACCTTGGAGTTCCAGTCGCCTTGGACAATGAGGGGATTTCTTTCTTCGGGACCTTGGCTAGGATGTGCTCTAATTCTTCATACATCTTTTCGATCTTCTCGTCTTCGTAGTCTGATGATGGTGCGTAGACCTAGATGATGGTGATGTCGTGAGGTCTCGCTGAGATACGGATGTAGATGAGCTTGCTGGAGACTGGGTTGCAATTGATGACGCAGTTAGCTTACTCCTTTCCTTACGATGAAAGTAGCCCCGTGGCGAGGTTTGGAATCCACCCCGCTCAACCGTATATTGTCCCCTTTGTCCGTTGATGTTTCTCCGAAGCCAAGCCACCTTACCTCGGCTAGTTCAATGATGTCCCAGCGGTAATGCTTCAGCTTGTGGGTCAGTTCGTGGAAAATTCATGGAGTGTTTGTACGTAGCGCCTTCCTATGGTTGTTCTCTTTCTTGCCATCTCAAGTAGCTAACTTGTCGCATCAACCATGGAGACTGGTAGTTATGGGCGCGGTCGCTGTTATTCCGTTGATATTTTTGTCATCTGTGAGCAGGCTGGATTCAGAGCTAAACGTAGCACAGTGAAACAAATCTTCAACTGCAGAGTCATCATTGAGATACAACTGCAACACCAATGTAAACTCTTCCACAACTGGATCGAAATTTTAGAAAAAGTTTGACCGCGTGTGGCTTGATGGCCTATGGCAGGTTCTAAGAGGATTCAACATTGACGAAGGGCTGGTGCAAGTCATCCAAGAAGTCTATGAAAACGCCAGGAGCGCAGAACTTCTCAACGGATAGATGGGTTACTTCTTCAGGATATCAGTGGGCGTCCGTCAGGGATGTCTGCTCTACCTCGCTCTGTTTTACTTTTTCCTTAAGGAGATAATGCACTTGACCGCCTAAGAGCAACACACCTCCATCTCCATCGATGGCACACTGTTCTCCAACTTGAGATTAGCTGATGGCATCGAACGCATGGCTGGCATCCGCAGTAAACTCCAAAGCCGCACCAACAGACTGTATGCAATAACAGGAGCATACGTTATGGAGGTCAGCACGGAAAAGTCGAATTTCATGGTGAACAGCACGAATCACACCAGTGCGACCTTCACCAAAAACGGCAAGAAACTAGAAGAAGTGGCCAGCTACAAGTATTTGGGAGCAACCCTGTCCAAGGATGGTACCAGTACCGTTGAGGTCCGTATACAAATTGCCATTGCGACCGCAGCAGTGGCCATATTGGGCAGGATATGGACACGAAGCTCCATCAACTTCCCCACCAACACGGTGCCTATACCACGTAACTTTTTAAGATCTGTGTTGGGAGAATACTGTCAACACAATTTTTAAAAATGTCTTTTTTTAATATTTCATTATTATTAATGGGATAAAGTCTAGAGCCCGCTCCTTCGTGAGAGTTTTCTATAGGTATCATGATTTTTTTTAAACAAATAAGTAGTTGTTCAGTAAAGTGCAACCGCGCGTTTGTAATATGAAGTCCCCACACTGATCCGACATTTTTCTAAGCTGGCTTGGGTTGGACACGTCACCATCGCTGTGCAAAACTGTGCTCCAGGGCACCCTAGAGGGAGGCCGCCGTCGAAGAAAAGCTGGATGGACAATGTAAAAGAGTGGACGTCCCTCCACATGGATGAGCTACTCTAAGCAACCCACAACAGACCTGACTGACGGAGGACCTCTGTGTCGTCATCTCCCATTTCCTCCCCCAACGGCAAGATCGATCAAGGGAATGATGATGATGACACACGTTATTAGATCTATTCCAAAAAGTGCTGTAATTAGCATTTATGAAGGTTCTTTTTTGTTTCTGTTTAAAGCCCCATTAAAGCTCAAAATCAACGAACATTTCGTAACATATTTCGTAAAATAAAATTAACACATACAAATTAGTATTTCTTACAGCAATAGCCAAAATTTCAACGCTAGATGTGCTCTGGTAACATAGATTTAACAAGATACAAAATGCTCTTTAAAAAAAAATGTGGTACAATATATTCAACACATGTTCATGTACCAATTTAGTGTTCGTGTGTCGTATGAATAGATATTGTTACGGTTCATGTACCAATTTAGTGTTCGCGTGTCGTATGAATCGATATATTATTGCGGGAAATGAAAATGGAATATATTTTGCCACAACAAAATCAAAAAGAGCATTTTATATCTTGTTAAATCTATGTTACCAGACCACATCTAGCGTTGAAATTTTGGCTATTGCTATAAGGAACACTGATTGTTTATGTGTTAACTTTATTTTACGAAATATTGAACGAAATATTCGTTGATTTTAAGCGTTATAGGGGCTTTAATGTGAATCATACAATATTGCATACATGGTATCACGTGGTGAATAACCTATATTTGTTCAAGAATGCACACAATCTTAAAAGAAAACCATTAATAAGACAAATAAAGTTGTTAATAGTGACTATAGTTTTTCGTTTACGCTGACTTTCTTATGTCGGTACGACGGAAAAAACTAAGAATAATAGGAGAAGGTATAGATCGAGGATATTGGGAAGAATTTAAATATGAATCCCTTATACAACGGAGACATTTAAGTCTTCGAAATAAGCGGATGTAATCAGATTGGTGAGTTTGTTTTTGTTCCGAAGATTTTTAAGGTAGGTAGTGGGTGGTGTAAAGGGGAGGCGCGCGCAAAGTGCGATCCCCCCCCCCCTAATGATCAGCTTCTTGTTTTTCATGGAATTTTTCCCATGCCCATGGAATACACTTCCGGTGAACTTTTTTCGGACCGTGTTTAACATACCTTTGTTTGGCGGCTCATAGGTTAGCGAACAAGAGTATACATAATGAAACATAATAAAATGTACTGTATTTTCAATATACTTGCATCTACACGATTATATATAATCTTTAAGATGCAAGTATATAATAAAATCGTGCGATGAAATGTACTGTATTTTCAATATACTTGCATCTATAAGATTAGATATAATCTTATATATATATATATATATATTCCACCACAATCCCGTATTTAATGTTATTAGTGATGAAGTTGTCAATATACATGTACATCTTCAACGGCAGATATTGCGAATTGATAGCGCCCATCGGGTTTCCATAGCGACTAACATCTACGATGCATATGCTAGTATTTTTATATAACATAGATATATAAATAACTTGACATTAATAAAATAGTAAATTCTTAAGAAAGATATGTTTGTCTTAATATAGGTTTTGTCGTAGAATGACTAAGTTTAATATGTTTGTACATGGAGGCCCGCGGGGCAATAGAGAGATGTATCATGATTAAATCGGACGATTGAAGATACGGTAGTTATTTTATAAGAAATAGTACAGAGCATTAAAGTGACCGATCGGTCAGCCCAAAACGTTGATCGAAATGGAAGATTTAGGTCATCTGTTTACTGTTTGCGGACCGCTCGCTCTGGGCACTATACTATTTTATGGGCCCGCTAAATTTATATTTGGAAATAAACCTTAATATTGGACACTTCATGTATATGTATATACGCGAAGGGGGAGCATATATATATAAGGTATCATTTTAAAGTAATAAATAATAATAGGAGCTTTACATATGATGCTTACAATCTATTAAATACATTTCATTCTGGGAAAACTGGCCTTAATGCATGTGCGTAAAATGTCGTCCCAGATTAGCCTGTGCAGTCCACACAGGCTAATCAAGCAAGACACTTTCCGCATAAACTGGATTTTCACTAAGAAGAGACTTCTTTTAAACGAAAAATACCATAACTGCGGAAAGTGCCGTCCCTGATTAACCTGTGTGGACTGCACAGACTAATCTGGGACGACACTTTACGCATATGCATTTAACCCCGTTTTCTGAGAGCGCGGCTCATATACATTTCATATGCACAATGCCCGACCCGTGCTCCTCGTACTCTTCTTTGATATCCACTGGGAGGTGAAGGTGGACAGAGACGCCAGAATGGAGCCGCCGATCCTCACGTAGTACTTCCGCTCCGGGGGCTCTAGCGCCTTCGCCCGCACGTTGGGCGGGATTAATGACGTCATTTCTTTGGCCAGACGTTCCGCAAAACCTGGAGGCCAAACACAGGGTTTTGCTGTTCGGAACCCCCCACCCACCCGATATTCTAGCGGTTGACGTTTCAATTTTTGTACGCAAAGTTTGACAGCCGTATTAAATACTTCAAGCTATGTTTGCAATGCATTTAAAACCATTTTATATAATTGATGTTGTTTAACAGACAGATTTTACTTTGATCACCATGTACAATGAGAATTTTAATATTCTGTAGGTTGACCCTTAAACATCTATCAGTAAAATCAAAATTGGCATTTATTCCCGAGGTGATACAAGACGAACACATTGAATATATTAAATAGATTGAAAGATAGCATTAAGCTTGCAGCTGAAACATTATCAACCGTATGTTTGTGTATTTCGAAGTTTATGAGGTCCTTCCGCGCCTGAGGCTGCCTATGTACCCAAATAAAGCAAAATTTATGTAACGGTCCATTGACTTTTTGCAATTATCTGCCAGGCTTTATGACCGTCATCAGGAGTCATTTATATAAGGGGAAATCTGGGTGTCCGAAAAATTAGAGTAACAAAATATAATTATTTGGGCTAAAACAGAGGTTGTCCTAAAACATAGAGTGTCCGAAAACTTAAAGCAATAACGGTATCTTAAATTTACCATATGAAAAAATGTACTGAAAGACATTGCATATGTTGTCAGGTCATCTTTTAATTACAATCTGTTATTTAGAGAAATGTATAATAGTGTAAAAAAAGTATTAAACAATAACAACATCTTATTTCATTGTTAATTCACAGATCAACACAAAATCATGTATTATTTCGTAACTAATTAAATGCCTTCCATATTTAAATAAGTATACCTGTTGTAGGAAAATAGTGCTCCCTCTCCGTGAGTAGCTGCTCGAGGTACTCTGTGACATCACTGCCAATTGCGTTCGCTTCATTGCGTGTCTATATGTATAAACTATGATAACAGGACAACGTTTAACCATAAATTAGTTGATAAATTATTTTGGGCCGACTTTGGAAAATGGTATTGGTGCATAATTATACATTTAAAGCGGTTTGTTCACCGATTGGACATATGAGAAAAGAAACTGTCATATATTCAAACTAGAACCTATGCATTATATTAAGACACGCAAATTAACACTCCTGACAAAGATGAAAATTAAAAATATATTTTCGTGTATTGATAATTATTAGTCAAAATCGGAATTGTAATTACCGAAAATGTGCATTACTGACATAGAGTTTAAACTACCAACCGAAATCAAAAGCAGACTTATGGCCCTTTGTCAGTTTTTCCACTATAGAATATACAGCCCTAAAATTGTGTGTTTTCAACTCCTCTTTCACTATTGGATGGATCTATCTCAAACATTCACAGTTGTATGAAATGCATTTGCAGATAATCGTAAAGAAAGCAATTTCAGCTTAAACTTGTTTTAGCATATTTTTTTTACCCTTTTCTGTTTTTCCACAATAAGATATAAAGTCTTAAATGTTTGTGTTTTTAACTCTACAACTAAAACTAAAAACTACTGGGTTAATCTCGCTAATACTTTCACAGTTGAATGAACTAAATGTTTTGATGATTGTAAAGAGAGGAATTTTGGCTCCAACGAGTTGCGGTAGAATTATGGCCCGTTGTCTGTTTTTACTACTATACAACAAACAGTCCCAAAATTGTGTGTGTTCAACACCTCTTTAACTATTGGGTGGATTTTGCTCTAACTTTCACAGTTTAGTGACCTTAATGTGAAAATGATCACTGAGAAAGATATGTGGGCTGCAATGTTTTTTGCAGAATTATGGTCGTTTGTGTTTTTGTCCACTTTTGATTGTATAGTGAACTTGTCTGTGTTGTTGGGGTATTGATGTCAAGACACATTTCTTTGTTTCTTTCTTTTATTACATGTATTTCAGGGACCACTCAATGGGATGCTTGTTGAAAACGTCGAATATGAGGATGTGTCTAAACTTTACCAAGCATCATGGCCGTGTGGTGTCGCAGGAGAGAGAATGAAATACCAATCACTTTACTTCATGAAAAATCGACCTTTACCATGAGTTTATATCTTGTTGTTGAAAACTGAATTTCCTTATCAAAAGAAAGGGGACAGCCATACTTCTCTGTGCAGTCTTCTGTTTCAACATAAGGTTGTTGAGCTATTAAAGTCCGTTGTTTCTGGTTCAAGTTTAGCACAATAATGAGAAAGATGTGCATCCTCTGGTTTAAAACCACATCCGTAATTTTCAGAAAAATGTAATGGGGACAACGTCGCCTTTGTTATTATTTGTGTATAAAAGGTTGTCTACATACATAACAACACATGGACCTGAACTAAATTATGTGTCATAGTTTTTGTTGTTGAAAATAGAAAATGTTTTAAACAAAACAAATGTGATAAACTACTTCTTTAAGTAAGTCCCATTCTACTGCATTGGCTCCTTCACCAGATATATATGTGTGAGATGAAAATAGTATTGAAATATGTAGGACATGCATTTACAAATAACAGAACCATGTAGGACATTCATGATAAGATTGGGAAACTTTCAAGTTAAATGTGTTAATGCCATCTGTGTCAATTCATATCATTAGAAAACATAATATTTATTTGGTGTTTTAAGTAAGACATTTAATGTATTTTAAAACAACCTTTTTATAAAGCTATTTTGATTAAAAACAGAATGAAAAGCAAACAATTTTTATTTCATTGTATATTTTGTCTTTGTTTCATTTTATTGTGTGCAAGAAAATATGGTAAGATCTTCAGTATAATGTATGAAAGCTTCATTTAAAAGTTTCGTTAGTCAACAAACTATATGACATGACACAAGATGGGTCATGTACGTTCAAAAACTAGAACACCAGATCAAATCTTAGAAAAACCTTGTTGCCACTTTAGAGGCAACATAAATGGCTAAATCGTGATGAAACTTCTCAGAATGTCTATCTTCACAATATCAAGACCGAGTTCGAATTCAGTTAATGTGTCCTAAAACTAAGGCACCAGGTCATATCTAAGAAAAACATTTTTACCACTCTAAAGACCCCATTTATGACTCAATCTGGATGAACATGGATTAGAAAGCTTATTGTGACATTTTCTAACTTGGTCAGAATGCTTATCTTGGCATTTTCTAGACTAAGTTCGAATCTTAGTAACGTGGGTCCAAAACCTTGGTCACCATGTGGTATCTAAGAAAAACCTTGTTACCACTCGAGAAAACTCATTTACCTGGTATGACTCAATCTTGATGAAACTTGGTCTGAATGTGTATCTTGAAAATACCTAGGGTGAATTTATTCTGGGTCACATTCGTCAAAAATCGAGGTCACACTGTCAAATTGTATTTAATAAACAACAACCTTGTTTCCACTATAGAGGCCACATTAATGGCTCAATATCGAATAAACTTGTCAGAATGTTTATCTTCACAACATCTAGGTCAAGTTTAATTCTATTTAAGGTGCGTCCTAAAACTTATGAAACTTAGAATGTTTATGATTACAATATCAGGGCCGAGTTCGAATTCCGGACAATATGTCAAAAGTAAAATTTGGGCATAAATAACTTTTAGAAAAGTGAAATGTGGGGGCAACCTTGTCATATGGACAAATGTATTGTTCATTTAGGTCTATCATCTTGTTCTCTTTCTAAGTTCATGTCTTGTATCAGGTCAAGTCTTGGTGGCAGATTAACTTAGGTGAGCGCATAAGGACCATCATGACTATTAATGGAACTTTTGATGAAAAGTGGAGCGACACTGAGCAGATAGTACGATCTTTTATCAGAGACGAACTTAACATGCCAGAATATGGGAATGTGGAGATCGAACGAGCACACAGGCTTAAATNTATTGCCAACGGAGGTCATAGTGTGGTAGACTATCATATCGTATCAAGTTAATTGTTTAACTGTATCGCACACTTTAATGTACTAAATTATGATGACTCTGACCATTTCCCCTTGTAAGCTCAGTTAAAGTTCCGAACTACTGAACAATTGCAGAAAGAGCAAGTCGAGTTATCCGACACGATAAGTTATGATCGTTATATCTGGCGCAAATATGGTTATGAGACGTTCATAGACAATTTTACGCGTAACTTCGCGTCTTTGAAAGATAACATTCTAAGTACTATCCGAACAAATGTCAACGATGCAGCTTTAAAAATAATACATGTTTATAAGATGTCTGCCGAACATATGATTTTTAGACATAATAACCCATTAAGTAAAAAACAAGAGCCTTGGTGGGATAGGCAATGCTTGTTAGCAAAACGAAAGAAATACTCTCTTCTAAGACGCTTTCGTTCGACAAATAATAACGTAGATTTTGTAAACTATAAGGTAGCTAGATCATCTTTCAAAAACATGTGCAAGGCGAAATTATGCACGTATCAACGTAAACAACGATTTTCACTGCTAAAATCAAGCAATAATCCAAAAACGTTCTTGAAACATGTAAGAGGGCATACAAAGCCTGAAACGGAAAGCAATTCTATCCACGACCACGCCTCAGTCGACGATTTCTTCTGCCGGCGTTTCGCCGTCTGCTCTGTCTTCGGCAAGCAATTGTGTGTTAGAAACACGAGCTCGACCTTCTCCTGTTTCCCGCCCAATGACGATTCGTATCCTCGTTTGAGATCGACCTCAAACGTCCACGTGCTGTGCCAATTTCGATACTTGTCTGGTTGTTTTCATCGTATGCAAATATCTTATTGTTTACTATCAGTTTGTCATAGTTCATAACCGCGATGTTTCCTCGTGCTCTTTCGTCTACCAGTCGTTTGCCGAGTTCACGCCAGTGTGACTTTACACGTTCAGTGTAATCCTCGTTGACTGAAAATTGTGTATTTTTAAGCGTTCGTCTGGCCATTGAGAGAATGGATTCTCTGTCCTTGTATTTACAAAATTTAACAATAATCGTACATTTTTGAGCGTCCCTAGATTTAAGCCTGTGTGCTCGTTCGATCTCCACATTCCCATATTCTGGCATGTTAAGTTCGTCTCTGATAAAAGATCGTACTTTCTGCTCAGTGTCGCTCCACTTTTCATCAAAAGTTCCATTAATACCATTAAACCTCAGGTTATTTCGTCGTGACTGTGATTTAAATTTATCCATTTTAGATTTCATTGATGATACTTCATTCCATAACATTTTATTTTCCGATTTAAGTTGTTCATTTTCATGTTTAAGATTTTTTAGGGTAGTGGTTACATCGTCAATTTTTACATTTATAGAAGCCAAATCTTGCCTGACCACTGACCTCATGTCTTGTAAATATGCCAGAATATCCGAATTGCCCGTAATGTCCGGTGGCCTGTCTTGTCTACCTCTGGAGTGGATTTCGCTATGGGCAGGGGAGGCAGCGGGAGAAGCAGCCATCTGAGCAAATGATAGCTGAGTCTGTCTGGTCGGTTAGGGCTGCACCGGCTGCATTTTGTCTTGGTCCTGGTCAAGGATTTACCTCCACGTCACCACCGCGCACCACGAGGGCACATAACAACGCCAGCAGTTTGAAACTCACACTCACAGTCTTTGCTTTAAAAACAAGACCATGCATAATACTCCTTACTTTATGTGGCATTGAAAACATTCCAATTCGCCACCTGAATGTTGCAATATCAACTCCCATGTTGTATTTCACGAATAATCCCGTGCACACTAAAAATACGCGGTCGCCATTACAAGGGGCATAACTCTAAATATGTCTTTTCAATATACTCACATATATATGCAAAAATGATTACATAAAAAGCATTAATAAAGATAAGACAGACCCTTTCCGATCAGCATTACGCCCTTTCCGAACATCGGAAATGGCATGGTGAATAATATTTGGTCATTAAGATCATAAAAATGAATGAAATGAATGAAATTTAATTACTTTTTGGCATGGTATTGTCTTTTTTATATACTCACACATATATATAAAAATAATTATATAAAAAGCATTAATACACATATGGCAGGCCCTTTCCGGTATCTACATGTCCATTCCGCGGAAAGGGCCCTTTCCGGTATCTACATGTAGTCCTACCGGGGGCATAACCATTCAGCAAATTGTACTAACGGATTTCGGATGTGATTGTGGAATGTGTTTTAGTTTCAAACATTTGTTATGATTCATTGTACACTTGCACGTTCTTTGTTTCCAAAATTTGCACACGTGAATTGTTATTTAAGTATTAATAATGGAATATTTGTGCTATCACGGATACATGTACCATTTAAGCAGGTCTATTTTTTAGTGTTCATCTCGTTCCCTGTTAGATCAGTACCCATGTATGTTTTATTTGTATCTGTTTACAATCTGCGCATTTCCAAATGAACTTATTGTTTTTGCCCTGTCTGTTGGTTTGTTTGTTGGTTTGTTGGTTTGTTTGTTTGTTGGTTTGTTGGTTTGTTGGTTTGTTGGTTTGTTTGCGTTAAACTTTAACATTGGTCATTACTTTTGCAATATTGAAGATAGCAACTTGATATTTGGCATGCATGTGTATCTCATGGAGCTGCACATTTTGAGTGTTGAAAGGTCAAGGTCAAGGTAATCCTTCAAGGTCAAAGGTCAAATATATGGGGGACATAGTGTTTCACAAACACATCTTGTTTTTGTTAATATGCTTTCATTTAATTAAATTTGTTGAAAAAAATATAAATCAATTGCAATTAGTTTGTGTTTCAATATAACTACATGTCGAACCTAATATGTGTTTTCTATGTGATATTATCACTATGAATACTAACTTATATTGTTTACATTTGTAAAAAAGCTTATGAGCATTTTCATTGGTTAATGTATGTTTTATGGTACTGTATTATTTGGCTGAAATGGTATTAGAATGTACGGCTACGTCACGCATTGTGAACAATTTTTAGGTTTAATCGTTAAATTTTACCTAAATAATAATTTTCTTTGCGTAATTAATTAATGTTATAAAAAAGCTCTGACACTTGTCAATTCATATGATTATTAATTAAACTCCTCAAGGAAATATGTAGGTAAGCTCACCAAAGGTGCACTAAATAACAATATTCATGAACTCGTTCACAGAAATATGGTATGAAATGGCAACTTGTATCAGAATCTTTGTTTGTTGTAAATTAAAAATTAAGATCCTTATTTTTAGATCGGCTAATGACGTATGTGCATTTAAGGAAGTATTTATATTCCTTTATGTTAAATACTTTAAATCACTATTTCAATTTTGTTGAGTTCATTTATTCAAGGAATGAGTGCAAATACTTACATAGCATTTCTAGGTAATCAAACAATATGATTTGTTATTCTTTCAATGTAGACATTAAAAAGGTCGGAGAAATGCGGCACCTAATCTGAGATATGTTTTGGAAGAGTATTTGTGTCTGTTCATATAAAATTATTATTAATATATATTTTTTTAATTTACAAAGCCTTCAACAAGTAGATTTTTATTTTATATACATGTACTAGGAATAAAATAACTGTGTGTATGACTGTATTGAAATGATGTTTCTTCGGCTATCATAATTTATCATTTATAATGTAGCATATTATAGCTTCTGAGTTTTTGATATATAGTCAGTATTATGTAACATGTTCACTGAACTGACTTATATTTATAGCGACTCTTTGAAATAATGAATCCACTTTTATGTAACAAAATACATTAAATGCCAAACCTAAATAAACAACACAAATAAACATAATTATCAACTTATTACATAATTATATTGATCATATATATGTTGTTTTCAGTTTTTGCATTACAGATGATATATTGGGCAATTGCAAAGACAACAACGAGCAATCCGGAACATAGATAGATAGACTTTTATTGTCCTCCGTTGATGAAGAGCATAACATATAATACAGATTATAAGCAATGAAGTACAATCGAGTATATACACATACAATAGATCAAAATGAAGCAACGCAATACAGCCATAAGAGTATTTACTAAGATAACATAACTAGAGTATATATATATATAAATAATTGTTAATTCCTAAGGAAAACAATCAGTTTGAAATGAGCATAGGAGACGTCCCTTTTTTTCAGTGTAACTTATTCGCCGAGGATATGTTTTAAAGCGAAAACGAAAATAAAGACATAGTAGGCGAATATACTTAATAACAAATAACACACTATGCGACAATAAATGTTATCTTCATCAACAAATAATAACATCACTAATGTTTCCATATTAAATTAACTTTGAATTAACTGTCGTAACAGATACATCAAATCTAAGCATAATTGAAACATGCAAATATATTATTAATGAGCATAAGTGTATGTGCATAAGTGTTTTACAAAGTTATCTGTTTGAATTAATGTGTGCTGTTTATCTTGCAGCTTCTTCATATGCGTTACAAAGCAGTGAGAGTGCCACAACAGCCAGCAGTAAAGAACATAATGGTAAATAAATAGATTATCATATATATGCAAACCATATGTATACATCACATTGAGAATGCATGCCTTATGACTTATTATGTATACATCACATTCAACACAGTATACAATATAAAAGAGATTCGCCCTTATATAAAACAAAAAAATAATAAAAAACATGCATTAAATTAACATTGAACATTGTGTTTGAACACTAGGATTATTATACATTAATTTTAGTATAGTATATTAACATTAGTTGTCCATTTTATTGCATTGAAAACATCACTGGATTAAATTAATTCAGATTTTTTAAGTAACACTATATTTTTTGATGTTATTTCAGAGTCTACAAGTCATGAAAGTCATGAAAGTAGAGGCATGAAGTGGAAAGAATGTAAGTTTTTGGATATCTTGAAATGTATATTTCAAATTGTCTGGAACAAATCTTGAAATTTTAAATATTTGTCAACTTGACACTTAGGTAGCTCTAATTGGAGGTTAGTGCAGTGCATACAATTAATTAAGAGTTAATAATTAACTTGCATTGATGGAATTCCAGTTCTTAAAACTATACTGACAATACCATCTGACAAAGCAAGCACTGTATAATATGTTATTATGCCATATGCAACAAAAGTCATGCATGTTTGAAACATAATTAGCATCAAATATGTCAAAACTAAGTACAAATGCATAGTACCAATGCATACATAGATTATGTGATATGTATTAATTTTAACCTTTGAAGATCATAACATGAGAACAAGTCCATTTATAAAAATCACACTTTTTATCCATTTTTGCAGCGTTCACAAAGAAGACCTTACGGAGAAACACATGGAAAAAGACTTAGAAAAATTAGAATAAGAAATAAAAAGTTGACTGTAGAAATTAAAAACATTCATTTAGAGAAAAAATTACTTAACTTCAAAATTAAAAATGAAGGACAATATTCTCAATATTTGCAG
This sequence comes from Dreissena rostriformis, assembly GCA_007657795.1. Lineage (NCBI taxonomy): Eukaryota > Metazoa > Mollusca > Bivalvia > Myida > Dreissenidae > Dreissena > Dreissena rostriformis. The sequence continues at coordinate 23,020 of VMBQ01005078.1, read as the reverse complement.
GCAAAAACATTATATAACAATGGAAAAGTTTGAAACAGCTTGTACACAATGAAGATGCTGAATTTGAGGATTGTTAGCAATTGCCAAAATTATTTTAAAACAATAACAAATTTCAGAAAATATACAAATTCAACATCTTCAATAGTCTAAGTTATACCACTCACCCAAACAGGTTTGACATATCAAAGAAAATAAGAACCAATCCACATGTGCTTTTATAACAGGTATTCAATTGAAACTTTCCAGATGTGTTTAGTGTCAATATGTGATCAAGTGCTACAACTCTGACATGTAATATAGTAGATTTAAAAAAATCTTATTATTTTTTTGTGCAACTACTTCATAACTCTATTATTTCTAATATAGACAGATTTGTTTTCTATAATAGAAATATGATTATGTCCCTTTTCGTACTTATAAAATTCCAGTCAATGTTTGTGTACTTGAAGAAATGTGGGTTAAATATTACATAGGTCATTGTATTATGTTACTGACAGATAAAGTAGATTCTACATTCAAAGAGGAATATAAGTTGAATGCAGTGTCTTCGGACACTTCTTGATATTATTTGCTTACAAGATATAAATCATTGATAATGATAAAATTCTTCGTTCAATGAACTGAATGAAATTCCAGAATAATGGTAGATACAGTTATGTGAATTTGAAATAAGACATCAACATTTGATTAAGCTGTTATTTCAACAATGTTTGTTACAAAGTTCTACCTATTGAATTTTGAATATAATTATTATAGACAGATGCATACAAATTTGTTTTATTATAAATTATTTTAACAAAAAATGGTATGCTTGTATGCATTTTTATTTCCCTCAATAATGAAGATGTGTTAATGCATGCGTTAACAAAAGTAAAACAAAACAATGAAATTTATTTATTCATATTGCACAATCACTTTTTGTAATATCAATATTTCGTGTATACGTTGTCTTTTTCAAGTTCACATATCCTAAATATGTTGTTCAGAACTATCCTTAAAAAATACCCTGGTTATGTAATCCCTTATTGCCCTCTCATCCATGTTATCATCATCATTGCCTTGATTGTTGTAAACAGGCAAGATGTGATTTTTTTCTGGAATATTATTCAGTTCACTGTGAATGATTGCAATGTTGTGTAGCACAATGCATGCACTTATGATTTTTACAGCTCTTTGTGGATGTGTTCTGATTTTCCTCATTATGCCAAACCTATTCTTCAAAATTCCAAACGTTTGTTCAATTTTATCTATTGTTCTGCACACGGAACGATTAAATCGATCCTGAGCTGGATTTTCCGGTCTAAGGTATGGTGTCATTTGATGTCGCGAGCAACCATACTACTGTCGCCAATCAAAATTCCAGCGTGTGGACCTTTTAATATAAAATTCATTAATTGTATTGCACTGAATCTTAATTGGATATTTAAATGTATTTATATATTAACATTTGTTACAGTTAAAATTATGTCCACTTGTTTTTCTTAGAGCAAGTGTTAAATGTTATTTTAATGCATTGATGCACATACAAGATTTACCTATATTGAATCTATAAATTGTGTTCACTTGTATTTGTGAAATGTCAGAAAACCTAACATTCTCAAACTGATTTTTTAGTTCACAGTTTCGCCAAATCCTGGGTTCATGCGTTCGCCCTGGCCATCTGGTATTAAAGCTCGTAATTTTGTAGCTGACATCACACACAGCCTGTTAACATAAAACATGTTATATTACACTAACAAAATAAGACATATTTTTTTGTACATTTTTTCTTGGGTATTTGATAAAATGCTGATGATATGTTTTTTATTTTGCGAACGGCAAACTGTTAAAATTAACATGTTGTTGTTTTATTAAATATTTGTGTTTAAAATAAAGTGGTATCAAAGAAAAGCGATTACATTTAGACTTGTTTACAATGTTTTGGGGGAAAAAAAGTCACACGATGTCATTTCGAATCACCGACTAGTCTTTGAAATAAATTTACGAGCACCGATGCGCTACCAACTGCGTCATGGCAGTGTAACTTTAATGGGCATATATATGTCGGAGGTTCTAGATGACATCGTGTGACTTTTTTTCCCCAAACATTTTCAATATAAATTATGCCGATTATTATTATTTATTTTTTTGATTCTTGGTCTTTAATGCAATGGGAATTTCATATTTATTTCCAATGTTAATTAATACTTATTAATTTAAAATAAAATGCGCTATAAATAATTATTCTCACGAAGACAACAAACAAACGCGGAGAATTATGAATTTGACAGTTGTTTACAATAAATGAGAAAAAAAAATGCACAATGCACATATCGCCTATAAACTCACGTACCAGTGATGGCACCAAGTTCTTGTTTGGCACGAACGGCGTCCGCACCAGCTGGAAACTTGACAAATTCCGGCACTCTAGATGCCAAAATGTCACTGACCTGTGCACAGACACGGCTAACCGTTTCCTGTGACAGGCCAGTGCTATCTCCCACTGTTAGTTGGAGGTCGCCACTGGCCAAGTACCTCAGGAAGGTACACACTGCCAGGGCGACCGGAACTGGCAGGCTCCGCATAGTATTGCGGCTTAACTCGTCCTCGCAAAGATTACAAATAACTACTATTCCCGGTCGTGTAAAACGAAACAGTTTGTACAGTTCTACATCACGATAAATCTCCAACGGGTTGGACCGATCCAAAATCACTCTTTCAACTCTAATATTATGATTACGCAAGTAGCGTCGTGCGGCGGCCATTTTCTAAAGTAAACGCGCATACGACGTTACGTCATGATTGTATTACGTAAGTCCAAACATTGCAGACTTAGCATTTGAAACTTACCTTACTGAGCCTGAGTCTCAAACTTACCATTTTATGTTTCGTGAATTAAGTTTTGTAAGCCTGAGTCTGAGTCTGAGTCAGAAACTTTAGCTGAGTCTAAGATTTGAAACTTACGTCCATTGGTGAATACGGCTCCTGTTATCCCCTGTTTTGTGACGTCACACCTGAACAAGCATTTTCGCGTCCGCTTAGAAAATAAGCGACAGTTCAGAATTCGGGTTTTATTTTTCAGTTTTTATTGATATTTTCGTTACGGGAATTCACTGTGTGAGTTACTTTGATATGTTTACTGACCTATAAAATAATTGTTTCAACAGACGTTAAGTGCTTATCTAAAGTGTGTGTGTCGTAATACACATGATATTGGATGATCAGGGCTTGATTAGGCAATAAAACAAAGACGCAGTCGTCGGCGGTTTTCGGTAGAACGTTTGCACTGACCAACATAAAACTTAACAGTGAACGTGCTTATCTTACATTTAGGGATTAAAAACACGGGTCGTAGCCACTGTGTGCTTGTTTGGGCCATAAAACACAATCCCGATGACTTTTTTCAGTAGCACACGTGCTCAGAAACTAACAAGTTCGAGTAATAAATCACAGAGATTATGATCTAAACACTGCATGGAGTCTGAAATGAAACAAATTGCCGACAAATCAAAATGGTCACCGCCTAATGTCTCAATATAAAATTTGACATGTTGACATATATATAACCATTAAAAACTATACAGATTAAGTCTGCTTCTTGTTTAAGAAAATACAAGCCAGATAAACCTTGGTGGAATAACCAGTTAAAAACTATGTGGGATAACTTGTCACAAGCCGAAAAGCGCTGGCTACGCTGTAACAGTAAACGTGATAAAGTTTATTTTAAATCAGAATTTGTTAATCTTCGCAAAATATTTGATACAGAGGTACAGAAGTCGAAGAGGCGTCATTGGTATAATATCCAGAATGATTTACTTAACGAGTGCAATGTGGATCAATCCCGGTTTTGGAAGTCAATTGGCAGGATCGGTATTGGGCAGTCTAATACAAAGAAGATTCCTAACGAGGTTATACTAGATGACGGCTCTTTGTCTTCTGATGTAGATGTAGTCTTGTCCAAATGGAAATCAGAGTTTAGCTCTTTGTTCAATAACCCTAATTCTGATTGTAATACATATCATAGTTTTGTTAATGTAGACGAGTCCAGTCTTAGTTACAATAATGATATATCTGCTTTAGAAGTTAAGAATGCTATTAATTGTGCTAAGAAGGGTAAAGCAAATGGTACAGATGAAATTCCTCCTACAGAAGCTTTGCAAAATGATACATCGGTTATGTTTGTACACTCTCTGTTTAATATTTGCTTTAGTAATGGCACTGTGCCGTCTATATGGGGAAAATGCGTAATTAACCCTATTCAAAAGTCATCTTCTTTGGACCCTAGAGATCCTTTATCATAAAGAGGTATATCTTTGTCTTGTTCTGCTTATAATCTGTATTGTTCTATTTTAAACGAAAGATTAAGAAAGTGGGCCGAAGATAATAATATTATTATTGATGAGTAAAATGGGTTTCGAAGAAAAATAAGTACTATTGACCATGTTTATACATTAACAAGTATAATTGATACTAGAAAGAAGAAAAGGCAATCTACTTTTTGTACTTTTATTGACTTTAAAAAAGGTTTTGATTACACAAATCGTGATATGCTCTGGAAGAAAATGTTTAATATTGGTGTAAAAGGAAAAATATTAACTGCTGTACAGTTCTTATATACATCTATATCTTCTTCTGTTGGAGTTAATATGTTAAATACTGAATGGTTTCCTGTTAAATCTGGTTTAAGACAAGGATGTATAATATCTCCTCTGTTATTTAACATGTATATCAATGATCTTGCCTTATGTTTGAAAGATTTAGATATAGGTGTAGAGTATGGAAATGAAAAACTTTGCATTCTACTGTATGCGGATGATATTGTGTTGATATCAGAGAATGAACATGATTTACAGCTTTTGTTAAATACATTGAAAGACTGGTGTAATATAAATGATATGTACTTAAATTGTAACAAAAGTAAAATTGTACATTTTCGACCTAAATTTGTTTGTAAAACTAATATACAGTTTACATGTGGCAATGATATACTTATGACTGTTGATCGATATCTGTATCTAGGTTTAGTTCTTCGTGAACATTTGGATTATAGTATTACGGCAAAGGTTATAGCTCAGAGTGCGAGCCGTGCACTTGGTCTATTGATTGCAAAATGCAAAACAGTTGGTGGACTTCCATTTAATGTTTTACACACCTTTACGATAGTTCTGTTTGGCCTATTATTAGTTGTGGAGCTGCAATTTTGGGCTACCGTTCTTATTCGTGTATAAATGCCGTTCAATATCAAACGATGCGGTTCTTTTCGGGCGTCGGAAGATATACTCCCAACATTGCAGTCTCGGGTGAAATGGGATGGGCGCCTCCGGAAATTAGGCAATGAAAATCCATTTCTTTGTATTGGGCACGTTTGTCAATAAGGCATGATTTTAGAATGAATAAGCGCGTTGCACTCTGGGCTAAGTCTTTAGCTGGAAGGTCTTGTAGAAATTGGTATTATATTGCCACTGATATGTTAAATACAAATGGATTACAACAATACATAAATATCGAGTCGGCTTTACCGAAACATGCCTTATTGAATGGAATAATGAATGTTGTATTTGATACATTTAAGATTGACTGGTATCAATCTCTAAATAGTCGCACGGGTCCTTCCGGTCGAGGCAGAAATAAGTTGCGTACTTATCGCCTATTTAAGGACGAATTTAGTACGGAAGCTTATTATCAGATTATAATGTCTCCGTATCATCGGGCTGCATTTTGTAAATTCCGTTGTGGTGTAGCGCCTCTGCGAATAGAAACCGGGCGATACGAGCGACTGGACGTTCTAGACCGGAAGTGCCCCTTTTGCGAAAATATTGTTGAGGATGAGAGCCATGTTATTCTTGATTGTTATTTGTATCATGACTAAAGACATACATTATTTGACAAAGCTATAAGTGTAAATCCTAACTTTCTATCTATGTCTAAAAACGATCAATTAGTTTTTCTCTTCACAACCCCATTAATGATTAGAAGTTGTGCCAAACCCTGTTATACTATTTTATAACGTAGTCCGGTATATACTTGTAAATAATGTCTTTTCGTTGTTTTTAAGTAACAATAATGTATTTTAGAGGCTTCTAAGAAGTTGTTGCTAATCAGGTCATCTACGATCTGATCGGGGTGATAATCGATTTTCTAAACATAACTTAATTGCGTTTTAAATTGTTTTATTAATCGTATTATTGTACCACATAATATAGACCGTAACGAAAAAGATACGTCGTGTTTGATTTAAAATTAATTTAGAGGAAATGTCCATTTCAAATTATTCGTGATATAATTCTGTTTAAAAGACCAACGAAACTTTTAACCGAAATCAACAGATCTTAACGTCCTCTGCGCTACCACGTTTTTATCCAAAAATCAATACAAGCACTCTTTCCATGCGTTTAGCGTGATAATGTACATTACCGCATAATTTGTTCGCGCTTTTTGTCGGAACAAAGGAAAAACACGAAATACACATGAGGACTGTATATTTGACCCTATAATTTGTAAACGAACCGTTAACAAAAAACAATCAGAAGTGTGTCTCGGATTACAAATTGGTATTCTTATTCGGAAATTCAACAACACATTTATATTTGTATTATATTTGTAATGAATCAAATATTAATTTGTTAAAACGCTTTCCGTGTCGAAAATATTTAGATAATATGCATTACAAGCACGATTTCCAGGAGGATTACACCCGGTTGCTATCTTAAGTCTCTTAAGTAAATGACAACGATTGTATCGTGAAGGAGTACACATAAGGATTACTGTGGTAGGTATAACAAAGCCATAAAACTGCAATAAACCAATTGAATTATCGATTGATAGTAACATGGGGGTTATTCAGAGGCAATCGAATTACCGCTTATGATTATCAGTCGCGCATTCTTGAAAAAAATCGGATATTCTGTTTTTCATTTTTGTCCATAAATAAGTCCCCTGAAAATTATATTGACTTTTACATTTGCACTATGCATAAGTGGAAAAGATTACGAACTAGAACAAACATGCACGATGAACAGTTAGAGCATCAATGTAATTACATCGATGGATGCAAATGATTAGAATTATTGTTATAAGTTAAATTACGTGTTACAATAATACGATTTCTTTCACTTGCCTTTATTTACAAAGAAAGAATTCAATATTTTGGATAGATGATGAAAAATCTAATAACGAACATTTCAGGGTTTTTCATGCCATTTTGGGAAAAGGAGTCTGGTCTAATTGGGATTTTTTTAAATCGATAAAATGGCGTGTCCTGTACATACTCGGTCTAATTCCATGCAGTTCACCTTCATAATGATCAGATTCGTCAGAAAAATCCATAATTTTACATAAAAGTATTGATCTAATAGCAATGCAGTTGATCGTCTCGGCCGAAATAACGCTGTTAAATCTTGCGGATGTACAGGAATGACGTCACAGCAAGGGAGGTAAGTCAGTCCAACTTTTAGAAAATAGTGCGTTTTTGGAAGATTTACCTGGTGAGTTATTTCTTAATGTGTAACGCATAATTGTTGCAAATAGTTTTATTCCGCATCTCAAACAATTATCTTTAATATTATAAAGTTTTCAAAAGTGTTAAAATTGACCTTTAAGCCGAAATTATTTTGTCAGTTGTTGGATTCTTTTGTTGGGTCAATTTGTTGCTATGCCTCTGAAATATGGGGTTTTAATAAATCAAAAGAGATCAAACGCTTTCATTTGGTTTTGCAAAAGATTGTTAAATATGAAAAAAGCACACGTATTGCTACAGTTTATGGTGAGCTAGGCAGATACACTTTATATGTAAAAAGATAATACATACGTACGAATTGTTAAGTATTGGTTAAAAATTATTAACAGTAATACTATTATTATACAAACTGTTCATATTCAAGCATTAAATGAGATGTAGATAAAATTGTAAAAGTACAAATACAATTTTGTAAACAATATTGTAATTTACCGAAAACACACCTAATATCTTAGCTTTAGGAGAATGTGGTAGACTTCCTTTATGTATTACATATATGTCAAATTGCATCAAGTTCTGGTTGAAAATTACCCGTATGGAAAATCATAGATACCCGAACCAGTGTTATACAATGTTAAAAGAGTTAGATGATGCAGGTAGAAGGGCATGGGCTAGTCATATCAGAGAATTACTATTTAGTTATGGATTTGGATATGTTTGGTTTGCTCAAGGTGTTGGGCATGAAGACAATTTTATACATCTGTTCAAAACACGATTACAAGATTGTTATCTTCAAGTATGGAAATCAAAAATTGATAATTATCCTAAAGCATATCTAAATATAAATTTGTCTTTTGTTTGAAGGAAAACTTTGTCAAGTTTTCGTTGCTCAGCGCATGATCTCATGATTGAGAAAGGTCGACATTTATCAATAGATAGACATTACGATTTTTTCCATTATGTGTACAAAATAATATAAGCGTAGTTGAAGATCCATATCATTTCTTTTTTGAATGTAATGAATACGAAATATTTAGGCAAACATTCTTCAAACCTGACTGGTTAAGAAACCGATCTCATCAAATGTTTTATGCTATCTTATGCTTAAAAGATGAACATAATATAATAAGGATTGCTAAGTTTTTGCATAAATCGCTTGTGAGAAGAAAAGAAATTTTAAACATACATACTTGAATATATTGTTGTAATGCTCTTCCTTACATTTTAATCATGTGTATCATTTGAGAAACTTTTTCATTTTGTTGCTTAAATGTTCTTAAATGTATGATTATATGATTATGTATCACTCTGTCTGATATATTTTGTAAATGCTGTATTTTGGGCAGGTGGCCTATATTACTTAATAAACATGTCTACATGTCTACAAACATGTCTATATGTCTACAATAAAGGATGCAAAAATTGGGTTGCAAATGTTAAACAATTGTTAAACGAATACGGATTTTCCTTTTTTTTTTGAGTCTGCGAATATAACTTATAGCCATGCTTTTGTTTGTGAATTTAAATTCAGAATTATTGAAACCTTCAAGCAAGAATGGTTTGGTAATATGAACAGAATTTCTATTTTAGATATGTATAGAATGTTTAAAACTACTATTGAATATGAACACTACTTATATTTATTGCCAAGAGTCTACGTTTATACTTTGTTAAATTAAGGGCTTCTGCCCATCTCTTGAGAATTCAGACCGGTGAAGAACGTTATTATCCCCACACTTTTTGAAAAAAAGGTGGGGATATTGTGGTTATCTCCGCCGTCCGTCCGTCCGTCCGTCCGTCCGTCCGTCCGTCCGTCNGTTTGCGCCAACTTTAACATTGGCCATAACTTTTGCAATATTCAACATAGCAACTTGATACTTGGCATGCATGTGTATCTAATGGAGCTGCACATTTTGAGTGCTGACAGGTCAAGGTCATCCTTCAAGGTCAAAGGTCAATTATATGGGTCAAAATCGCTCATTTTGGCCATAACTTCTGCAATATTCAACATAGCAACTTGGTATTTGGCATGCATGTGTATCTCATGGACCTGCACATTTTGAGTGGTGTATGGTCAATGTCAAGGCCATCCTTCAAGGTCAAAGGTCAAATATACGAGTCAAAATCGCAATAGGGGACATAGTGTTTCACAAACACATCTTGTTGTCCATATATTAGACGCAACGGAATATACGACGCAGACAGCATTTGTCAAATAAAAACTCCAAAAAATACGGTATGTTTTGTCTCGCTGTACAGTTTACTGAAACAACATGGAACTGAACTGGAAGAAAGGTTAAGATATTAATATTAATTTAAATATCTTAAAAACATCAGTAACACTTTAGTGTTTTTGTTGATATTTGTAAATGTTTTCCCCCAAACTGCCACTTATGCGCTTGTGTTTCCCCCTTCCAAAAAACCCGGCTTTTAGTGCTACTTTTGACAATTTGTTGCATAACCGCACGAAAGAATGCCCTTTTTGAATTTACTGCGCCACGCCCTTAAGCCCTCCCGGGACAAAACGTATAATATGTGTATATATACGCGAAAATGATCATACTAATGTATGGTTTACTACAAAATAGCAAATAATATATATCCCGGGAGCTTTAAATTATAACGCCCACAATCTATCAAATGAGTTGCGCTCTGTGAAAATTGGGTTTAATACATGTGCGTAAGGTGTTGTCCCAGATTAGTCTATGCAGAACGCACAGTGTACTCAGGGACGACACTTTCCGCCCTAACTGGATTTTTGCTAAGAAGATCCTTTTTTAAATGAAAAGCAGCATAAAAGCTGACCGCACAGACTAATCTGGGACGACAATTTACGCATATGCCTTTAACCCCGTTTTCTGAGAGCCCGAACCAAATACATTTTATATGCACAATGCCCGGTCCGTGTTCATCGCACTCCTGCTTTGTTATCCACTGGGAGGTGAAGGTTGACAGAGACGCCAGAATGGAGCCACTTCCGCTCCGCTGGCTCTACCACATTCGTCCACACGGACGGCGGGATAAATTACGTAATTTCTTTGGTCAGACGTTCCGCAAAACCTGGAGGACAAACACATGGTTGTGCTGTTCTGAAAAAAACCCTGATCTTCTAGATGTTCACGTTTCACTTATTTTGAGCAAGGTTTGACAGCCGAAACAAAATGAAGTATTCATTCAGAAGAAAGAAGACTTTCAATTAGTCGAATTGAATACAAACATACAGTTGTAATGCCGTAAAATAAAAAGTCTGTGCTTGTATGCAGAGAAAATGGAATATATAAATATCAAAGCAACATTGTAAGTAAGCATACTGAAATCTTCTAGCATCAACAATGATCCAGAGCATGGTGATACTCAAAGAATTGTTATCTTACTTCGAAACTAGCCTAGGGACATGGTGGATCCACCGGACAGGATGATGTGGCAATAGAAGTCCTTGCGTGCGTTAATGTCCGTCTTCTGTATGGACTGGTACACCACCTCTCCGAAACTAGGATGCTCCACGCCTGGCGAAAATATACAGAATGATTTTATAATCAAAGCAATGAAAAAGTTTTCGTTCATTCATACTGCATACAGACACGAAAAAACGTGCATGTTGGAGATTAAAAACATTTTCGAAAAGTGGAAATTAAACACATTTACGATTTATACTAAACCAGTTCGTCTGTTCAGTTGTTTTGTTTGCAAGAAACAAACGTTTTAAACGCTAATTGTAACCTTAGGGTAATAATGAATCTCATAAATATTGATATCATACAGTTGTAGCTTTATATGAATTTTAGTAAAGACATTAAACTTAACCAAGTGTCCCAAAACTCAAAATACCTGATTTGTACATAGGGTAGTATTTTATAACACATAGAACTATACATAAAACTAACTTAACATTAACAAAACAAAGTAAATTCTTAAGATAAATATGTTTGTATTAATCTAGGTTTTGTCGTATAATGACTTAGTTAAATAGGTTTGTACTTGGAGGTCCGCGGGGCAACGGTGAGATGCATCATGATTAAATCGTGAGATTGAAGGTACGATATTTATTACATAAGAAATAGTACAGAGCATTAAAGTGACCGATCAGTCAGCCCCAAAACGCTGAATGGATCGAAATGGAAGATTAAGGTCATCTATAGCTATAGGCTAGAAGCTTTATTGTAAGTTTTATTGTTGAAACACATGTTGTTGTTGTTGTATAAAGTTTGCGGTCCGCTAAATCCGGACACATGCCCATTTTATCGGCCCTCTAAATGTTGATTTGGAGATAAACTTAATAATGGACAGTGTGCGTGTATATACGCGAAGAAGGTGTATACTTGTGTAAGATATCATATAATATAACCCAGGAGCTTTACATATGATGCCCACAATCTATCAAATACATTTAATGATGGGTAAAACTGGCCTTAGTGCATGTGCATATAGTGTCGTCCCAGATTAGCCTGTGCAGTCCGCACAGGCTAATCAAGGACGAGACTATCCGCCTAAACTGAATTTTTACTAAGAAGAGACTTCTTTTAGATGAAAAATACCATAATAGCATAAAGTGCCGTCCCTTATAAGCCTGTGCGGACTGCACAGGCTGATATGGGACGACACTTTACGCACATGCATTTAACCCCGTTTTCTGAGAGCGCGACTTAAATAAATTAAATATGTACAATGCCCGGTCCGTGTTCCTCGTACTCCTGCATCGATATACACTGAGATGCGAATGTATGTGGACAGAGACGCCAGAAGCCGATCCACACGTGGTACTTCCGCTCAAGTGGCTCCACCACCTTCGTCCGTACGGTAGACAAGAATATTGACGTCACATCGTTGGTCAGCCGTTCCGCAAAACTTGAGGGACAAACACGTGGTTTGGCTGTTCGGAAGAAAAACGATCTATTAGCCGTTGAAGTTTCCCTTTATCTGAGCCAGGTTTGAAAGCCGAAACAAAAAATTTATTCAGAAGAAAGAAGACTTTCAATAAGTCGAATTGAATACAAACACACAGTTGTATAGCCTTAAACAAAAATTCCGTGATTGTATGAAGAGAAAATGAAATATAAAAATGTTAAAGCAACATTGTAAATAAGCATTCTAATATCTTCTAACATCAGCAATAAGCCAGAGCATGGTGGTACTCAACTGATCCAACCTTGGTGTTTCAGTCACCTTGGACGATGAGGATGTCTTTCTTTGGGACCTTGGCTAATATGTGCTCTAATTCTTCAAACAGCGCTTTGATCTTATGATGCAAATGCCCGTGTTTTTATTTTTTGTGGAACAATATATTCAAAACATGCTCATGTACCAATTTAGTGTTCGTGTGTCGTATGAATAGATATCGGAAAAATACAATGGAATATATTGTGCCACACAAAATAAAAACGAGCATTTTGTATCTAGTTAAATCTATGTTACCAGACCACATCTAGCGTTGACATTTTGGCTATTGCTATAAGGAACACTTATCTTTAAGGGTTAATTTTATTTTACAAAATATTTTACGAAATATTCGTTGATTTTGAGTGTAAATGGGGCTTTAATTACACAACTGAGGCATTACAGCCATCGGACAATGAGCGAACGTATTCAGATTGGTCAGCTTATTTTTGGTCTGAAGGGTTTTCGGTTTGTTGTGGTTTGGCGAAGAGGGAGGCGCGCGCCGTGTGCGATCCCTCCCCTAATGGTTGGCTTCTTGTGTGTATTGAGTTTTCCTCATGCACATTAAGTGCGATTCGGCTAATCTATGTTCGGACCGTTTTTAACAGACACATCCTACATGATGAAATCGAAAGATTAAAAGTAGGATACTAACTATGTAAGAGCTAAGTACAGAGCGTTATAGTGACCAATCAGTCAGCCCCAAAACGTTGAACATACCAAAATCGTATACCGCATGCGGGCTGACTAGGAGGTCACTGTGATGCGATGAGATCCGAAGGGATATGTACTATATGTTTTAAAGCACAGTTGTAACGTTTAAGTAATGTTTAATATGATGTTTTAAAATACGCTCGCCAATAGGGCATGACTTATTTAAGAATTGTACGTAGTGCTGCGTACATACTTTTTGTTAAGCAATTTCCATTAATAGAATTCGTATATTTTGGCTGTTTACTTTTAACAGCGAGTATCAATTACGTCGTTCCACTGCGTTATGGTTAAACACAGCAATATAGCTCTCATAATTACACTGCATTATAAAACAAATGCAATGTTAATGAATTAAGATATAAACGTAAACAAAAACATTAACATCGATACGTAAATTACGATCGTAGAAAGTCGTAAATGTTGAACGAATACCTCCCATATCTGCAGTTACAAATCACTTGAGCTTAGAAAGCAGCCTTGCGAAATAGTGTCCGCTGGGCACTATACTATCGTTTCGGCCCGCTAAATTATTATTTGGAAATGAACCTAAATATTGGACACTAAACGGGTCGGCGGCGGGCGTTTTTCCCAGTCCGTTTTTGCGTTCTAGAGCGTCACTTTGCCCTCTTCAAAGGTAAAAGCCGCCACTCGCCCTTATCTATAATATCTTAATTGCCTGTTGACCAAACTTGTTAGCCTAGATTTCTGCAAAATCCGTGCCCATTATTGTTTGTGACGCTCCGACTGTGCTTGATTAACTCCTTAGACGGGCACGTCTAATCGAGTATTGTAATCGACAAAATCCAGTTTTGTCCGGATTTTCCGTTTAATCATCATACAGTTCAATAACTGGTTCATTAATGACAAATCTAAAAGACCGTAACGATAAAGATTGAGCGTGTTTGATTTGAAATTATTTAAAAGGAAACGTCAATTTTAAATCACTCGCGCATTAATTTTATAATAATGCACTTATGCGGATGACGTGACGTTGTACATATACAGCATCTGTTCTGCGCTCTTTTTATCGGTACGAAGAATCAACACGAAATGCATTAGCACTGTTTAATTGAAGCTTTAACTTGTTAGATCTACCGTCGCGTTAACAGAACAATTTGGAAGTATGTTTCCGATACAAATTTAATTATGCTCATTTGAGAATTCATCCAAACAATTACAATTGTGTGTAATACATTAAATTATCATTTGTTAAAACGCTTTTCGTGTCGAAATACATAGTTTGGTTATATAATGAATAAAATGCACAGGATTACACCCGGATGCGATCGACAGTTTTCAATTTAACCCTTTGAGCGCTGGAACCGGATTTTGAAGGCCTTTGCAAACAGTTTGGATCCAGATGAGACGCCACAGAACGTGGCGTCTCATCAGGATCCAAACTGTTTGCTATTCTGATAGTATTCTTTGAAAAAAAAATCAAAGAAAATGCTAATTTTAGAAATTTAGCAAACAACATTTTAGCAGACGACAAATATCCCAGCATGCAAAGGGTTAACTGGCCATGATTTTATCTTGGTGTTTACAACCATTTTAAACATACCTATCGAATTGTTTTGTAGAGATAATGCTAAAATTTCAGATACACAATTTGGATTGATTTAGAAAAGGATGTTCAACTGTTGATGCTATGTATATATTGATGTCTGTTGTGCAATATATTTTTTTTTTAATGAAAACAAACGTTTGTATGTTGTATACGTTAATTTGCTTAAATGTGTTAATAGTATATATCGTAACGCATTATGGTTAACAATGTATAAATCTGGTGTATAAGGTAAAGTATTGAGAATAATTAAAAATATGTATGAACATATTGAGTCTTGTTTAAAGTCGTCTTCATCATATTCTGAATACTTTAGTTATGCTGTCGGTCTAAGACAATCGGAGAAAATGTCCACGATTCTTTTTTTCCACTGTGTGTAGAAGATTCGGAACTTTTTTTACAAGATAGCACATTGTATTGCTTAAATATAGACGACATAACTTTAATTTTATTGTTTTTTTTTTGCGGATGACATGGCTATTATAGGTAAATCACCAGAAGAATTACAGAACCATTTAAATAACCTTTATCTGTATTGTAATTCTTGGGGGCTAAATGTGAACACTTCAAAAACAAAATAATGGTTTTTCGCAAAAGGGGTCAAATTCGACAAGATGAAAAATGGACATACATGTATAATGGCCAACCTATAGAAATCGTCGACAATTTTATTTATCTCGGCACTGTTTTTAATTACACTGGTAGTTTCAATCTAAATCAAGAACATCTGGTTGGAAAAGCGCTTAAGGCTATGAATATTTTACTTTATAAATGTAAGCAGTATGATCTTAAGCCGAAATTATTTTGTCAGTTGTTTGATTCTTTTGTTGGGTCTTTTTGTTTGCTATGCCTGTGAAATATGGGGTTTTATAAATCGAACGCACTCATTATTGTTTGTGCAAAAGATTGTAAAATGTGAAAACAAGCACATGTAATGCTACAGTTTATGGTAAGCTAGGCAGATACCCTTTATATGTAAATAGATATGTACGAATTGTTAAGTATTGGTTAAAAATTATTAACAGTAATAATATTATTATACAAACTGTGTATATTCAAGCATTAAATGATTGTAATAAAGGGTGCAAAAAATGGGTTGCAAATGTTAAACAATTGTTAAACGAATACGGATTTTCCTTTTTTTTTGAGTCTGCGAATATAACTAATAGCCATGCTTTTGTATGGGAATTTAAATGCAGAAATATTGACACTTTTAAGCAAGAATGGTTTGGTAATATGAACATAATTTATATTTTAGATATGTAAAGAACGTTTAAAACTACTATTGAATATAAACACTACTTAGATTTATTGCCCAAGAGTCTACGTTTATACTTTGTATAATTAAGGGCTTCTGCCCATCCGTTCAGAATTCAGACCGTTGAACAAAGTTATTGCCTTTGTTGTAATCAACGGGACATAGAGGCTGAATGCCATTTTATTTGTGTTTGTTCATATTACCGTTTACTACGACAAAAGTACATAAAACGTTTTTATTACATGAACCCATCTGTTGTCAAGTTCCATAGTTTATTAACATCAACATGTAAAATTGAAATAGTTAATGTATGTAAATATATAAAGGAAGCCCTAACTGTACGAAATACTATTTTAAATACCACTAATTGAAATAAATAGTTTTCTGTACTTCCCTTGAACAAAGTTTAAGTATCACTTTGCAGTCATGATAGTATGTGTATTATTTTATTTACTTCTTATTTTTGTATCAAATATATATGTACCATAGTAAATGAAATGTAGTAGTTTGAGTTTACTGCCTTTACAATTATTATGTTTCTTCTTTTCAAATCGTTGTTGTTCTCTGATCTGATCGAAATTTCATTGAATTGTCATACATATATATATAATGTATTATTAATTTAGTTACCTACTATTTTATAATATCACGTGACATTGCTTTATTTATGTTAAAGACGATGCTCTTATGTACGCGTCAAATATTGCAATAAACGGCGACGTGGGGTGGCAGACTACTACCGCAAGACACCATATAGGGATGCTGCGCCTGTGAGACCGCCTTGTTAAGATGCCAGACGATAGGTTAACAAAGAAAATATTTAATTAGGACTTCTTTCACAAAAAGGTCTGGAGCTCCGACATTAAGCACATCTTTGACTCACTGAACCTCCAGCACTTATTTGCATCCATGTCGATGGGCAACATCTCACTAGATAGTCTACTGAGTCGGGCCACCGAACACTATAGGAAAAATGACCTCAACAAATGGACACATAGCCTCAAAACCCAGTCGAAACTCAGAACCTATCGGAAAATAAAACATCAGTATGTGTGCGAAAGTTACGTGACAATGTGTCTTCCGAAACACCTAAGGTCGTTTATTGCGCAGCTCAGAACTGGAACATTGCCACTACGCATTGCAACCGGGATATTCCAACACCTGAAGACCGAAGAGAGGCTGTGTTAACTGTGCAAGGAACCAAATACAATCGAATCAGAGTACCACTTCTTATTTGAATGTTCCTAATATACAACCCTTAGACTGTCGTTTATTGCGCAGCTCAGAACTGGAACATTGCCACTACGCAATGCAACCGGGATATTCCAACACCTGAAGACCGAAGAGAGGCTGTGTTAACTGTGCTAGGAACCAAATACAATCGAATCAGAGTACCACTTCTTATTTGAATGTTCCTGTTATATAACCCTTAGACTCGTGTTTTATACTTCGATCATAACGATAATACCAGACCTAATTCGTATGGACTATTGTGACAGACTCAAATGCCTAATGACGGATAAACGAGTGATATATACATTTGCTTTATTTATAAAAGACTGCTTCTTATAACGAGAAAGTATACTATGTGTGACGATATGGCTTCATTATGGTTATTATACAAAATTGTACATGACATTTATAAATGCTATATCCTATATCAAATGACTGATTATTTTACGTTATACTATTTAACCGGCATAATACAGATACACTTATCCATGTTTGATAAGTGACTCGTAAGCCATGTGCATGGCTGGGTAGTACTGCAAACATCAAAATATCTCGTGATTATGCTAAACATCTCATTATCTTATTTGGATTTTGTATGTGATGGTTATTATATGTATGAACTATATGTCACTTAAATAAAATATGAAACTACTATGTATTAGTCTTATACACTGTCTGTTCTGTTCTATCTTGAAGGAGTACACCGTGAAGTCCAATAAGTGTGTTAGGTTTTACATAGCCAACACACTGCATATATAACCCTGAAATTAGCGAATGATAAATCATCGGGGTTATTCACGCATGACTGATTCACAACCGTCCGCAATATTGGTGCCTTGGGGGAAATTTTTCGAGTAAATCGTAAAATAAATCAGAATACTACTTTTGTCTTCAGTTGTTTTAATTGATATTACATTAAATTTACCAATAACATAAGTTGCGGTACATTGTACGTATACCAAGTACTCTAATACTATTCGTTTTTAAGTGTACACATGTCAGTGTACGATATTTTTTTTTAATAAAACAGCCAAACAAACTACCTGTCATGATTATCACTCGCGCATTTATGAATTTCTGACTTAAAATAATTTTAATTTCTTACGTTTTTGTCCATATATTAGACGCAACGGAATATACGACGCAGACAGCATTTGTCAAATAAACTCCAAAAAATACGGTATGTTTTGTCTCGCTGTTCAGTTTACTGAAACAACATGGAACTGAACTGGAAGAAAGGTTAAGATATTAATATTAATTTAAATATCTTAAAAAACAGCATTAACACTTTAGTGTTTTGTTGATATTTGTAAATGTTTTCCCCGCAAACTGCCACTTATGCGCTTGTATTCCCCCCTTAAAAAAACCCCAGGTTTTTCGTGCTTTTCTATAGGTATCATGATTTGTTTAAACAAATAAGTATTTTTTTTCAGTGAAGTGCAACCGCGCGTTTGTAATATGAAGTCCCCACACTGATCCGACATTTTTCTTACCGTTCAAACGCGCGGTTGCACTTTACTGAAAAAATACTTATTTGTTTAAAAAAAGCATGATACCTATAGAAAACTCTCACGAATGAGCGGGCTCTCCAATTTATCCTATTAACAATGGTGAAATATTTAAGAAGACATCCTTAAAAATGTTTTCTTGGTCGCGCTTTATTCTCCCAACACAGATCTTAATACGTCACCTGGTATAGGCACCATGGAAGGCGTCAACGTGGCAAGATTCTATATGCGTCTCTCGCAAATCGCACAACAGTGTTGTTGTTTGTTTTTGTTTGAAACATAGTTAGGACCATGGTGGATCCCCCGGACAGGACGATGTTGAAATAGAGGTCCTTGCGTACGCTTATATCCGTCTTCTGTATGGACTGGTACTCAAACTCGCTGAAACTAGGCTGTTCCACGCTTGGTGATATTAAGAAGATTGAAAGATAACATTGAGCTTGCAGCTGAAAAAATTATCGACCGTTTGTTTGTGTTATTCGAAGTTTATGAGGTCCTTCCGCGCCTGAGGCTGCTTTACTTACCTAGCGTATGTCAGGTTGACACGCCAATGTAGCCAAATAAAGCAAACGTAACGGTTCAATGACTTATTGCAATCATCCGCCAGGCTGTATGACCGTCATCCGGGATCTGGGTGTCCGAAAAATTAGAGTTTCAAAATAATGTTATTTGGGCTAAAATAGAGGGTGTCCGAAAACTTAGAGCAATTACGGTAGCTTTAATTAACCATATGAAAACATGTATTAAAAGACACTGTATATGTTGCAAGGTCATCTTTTAATTGCGATCGTTTATTGAGTGTAATGTATAGTAGTGTAAAAAGTACTAAAAAATAACAATATCTTATTTCAATGTTAATTAACAGATTACAAAAATTTGTGTATTATTTCTTAAATAATTAAATGCCTTCCATATTTAAATAAGTATGCCTGTTGTATGGAAATAGTGCCCCCTATCCGTGAGTATCTGTGCGACATATTCTTTGACGTCACTTCCTGCCAAGTGCGTTCGCTTCATACTTTGTATTCATGCAATTACAGTTCCAAGGCAGTGACCTCCGTTTTAATTAGTATCGCATCACAACGTATTTGGAGTGACCAAAAGTGTGTTACACCGCATTACTTCCCAGGGGGGAATAACCACGACTCCGACAAACCGCATCACTGTCTAGGGGAAATAACCACGACTCCGACAAACCGCATCACTGTCTAGGGGAAATAACCACGACTCCGACAAACCGCATCATTGTCTAGGGGAAATAACCACTACTGTGACTGACCGCAACACTTCATAAGGGTAATTTCCACGAATCGTACACACCGCACAAGTATGTGTTTATTAAATACTTTCTTCTCAGTTAAGCTAATACAAACGAATGAATTAAAACACAATAATTATGAAACTTGACAACTTTTGCTATAATCAATGGTAATATGTTGCTTCCACAATATTTTACACTGTATTCCGGAGACTATATAGCAGTATCGATTGAGTTGTATTGTTCAGTTTAACGCTGCAAAATCTTGTACACCTTTTCATTGCTCCAATATGCAGTAGTACATTTATATGCTAAATATTCGATAAATTATGCTTATCGAAATAAATATAACAAAGACCTTTTGTTTTTCTAATTTCAAACCACTACGACTTTCGCTTTTCCCCCCCAAAAATGGGCTAAATGCCGCCTTCGGAAAATCGTCGCCGGCGAAACCTGCCCTTGTGACGCCGATTTTGCCGGATGGAAAAAAAATCGGTTATTGGAATTCTGGAATTTTTTTAAGCATTTTGGGAAAACGAAAAAAAAAATGTTTATCAAAAAAAGGCTGTTATCGCATATTGTATCTAAAAGAGGCAAATCTTAAAGAAAAAGGGTACTTAAGTATGCAAAAATTCAGTAGCCGTTTTAAAAGCTGCATCATGCTTACATGTATGCGATACAATATTGAATGTCTTAAGCTGCTCAATAGCTGTTGCTTGCGGCATCCAATACTGTGTATATTTATACATATTTATACATACAGATAAAAAGCGATTTTAATTATACCTAATAATCATCATATTATTGACACGTTACTACAACTGTCGTGATTTATTTTAATAGTAGTTTATTAGGTTATTACAATCTCATCAGCATATATACAATCACAATATACAATAAAACATAAGCATACTACTAAAATGCTGCCACTTTGAAGTATCGAGTTATAAGAGACTAGAATATTATATCAACATATTAAGAATCATCATACACTTATAGTGAAATGAAAGGGAGCTAACCCCTGAGTTCAAATTACAGAAACTGTAATATGAACTACAGAGTTAACTCTCTTCCAAATATCATAAAGTTATATAGTCTCCACTTAAGTCTGGAAATCAGTTAAAACAGCTTTGTGCAATCTTAGAGTTATGAGACTAATTCACATATAGCACAGTACAGTTAAAGACTATATAACATAATAAAAGTTTGATTGCCCCCACTTATCTCACCTTTCAATTTGCCATTTGAAATTAACCATAAAATACTTAAGGCGAAAATAAAGCATCATTGCGCATAGTAATAAATGTCATACACAATCATATATCGCATATGGTCAGACCATCTACGAACTGGTCAGTGGTGACACTCAAACACAAGGATACAACATTAATTATCAAATTTAAAAGGTAATGTTAAGTCATTTATACAATAAAATTCTTAAGNAATGCCGCCTTCGGAGAATCGTCGCCGGCGAAACCTGCCCTTGTGACGCCGATTTTGCCGGATGGAAAAAAAATCGGTCATTGGAATTCTGGAATTTTTTTTAAGCATTTTAGGGGAAACGAAAAATCACATGGAAAAATGGAAAAACAATCCCGTGGGAAGGCAAACTTTGCACATACATTTTAAAGTGCAAAAAAAAAACGCGTTTTAAAGCAAAAGTAATAATGTTTATCAAAAAAAAAGGCTGTTATCGCATATTGTATTTAAAAGAGGCAAATCTTAAAGAAAAAGGGTACTTAAGTTTGCAAAAATTCAGTGGCCGTTTTAAAAGGTGCATCATGCTTACATGTATGCAATACAATATTGAATGTCTTAAGCTGCTCAATAGCTGTTGCTTGCGGCATCCAATACTGTGTATATTTATACATACAGATAAAAAGCGATTTTAATTTTACCTAATAATCATCAAATTATTGACACGTTACTACAACTGTCGTGATTTATTTTAATAGTAGTTTATTAGGTTATTACATTCTCATCAGCATATATACAATCACAACATACAATTAAACATAAGCATAATAATAAAATGCTGCCACTTTGAAGTATCGATTTATAAAAGACTAGAATATTATATCAACATATTAAGAGTCATCATACACTTATAGTGAAATGAAAGGGAGCTAACCCCTGAGTTCAAATTACAGAAACTGTAATATGAACTACAGAGTTAACTCTCTTCCAAATATCATAACGTTATATAGTCTCCACTTAAGTCTGGAAATCAGTTAAAACAGCTTTGTGCAATCTTAGAGTTATGAGACTAATTCACATATAGCACAGTACAGTTAAAGACTATATAACATAATAAAAGTTTATTGCCCCCACTGACCTCACCTTTCAATTTGCCATAAGAAATTAACCATAAAATACTTAAGGCGAAAAATAAGCATCATTGCGCATAGTAATAGATGTCATACACAATCATATATCGCATATGGTCAGACCATCTACGAACTGGTCAGTGGTGACACTCAAACACAGGGATAAAACATTAATTTACAAATTTAAAAGGTTATGTTAAGTCATTTATACAATAAAATTCTAACGTATTAAAACAGTTTTCATTCTAGGTCGGAAATGACAAACACACCATTTTATTAATGCTATCTGAATGATGGTTCAGTACATAAGTACTATTTATAGATAGTTTAACAAATATTTAAACAGGGAATTAGTGGATACACTAATAACTTTAAATTTATGAGTGACTGAGTCAACTTGGAAGGTGTGTACTCATCTCCCACCTTGAACATTAATTTACATTATAGCACACTAAAAGAAATACTAAGGTATGCAGTTGCTTATTATATAGAATATTGTTGTACTCCGCTTCAAACGCAGGAACATAGTTAGTGCAGTGTAGCCTTAAGATATAAAGTAAGTCAACCCA
>VMBQ01005077.1:50397-66570 GCA_007657795.1 Dreissena rostriformis | reverse complement strand
CTTCTAAATATAGATGTAAAGAAACCAAATATATTATATAATTATGGTGAAAGGCGCCAACAAATGCTTCACTCAAGACTCAGAACTAAGTGTAGTTCACTTAATCAACATCTATTTAAGTGCAATATTGTACTATCACCCTTGTGTACTTGTGGTGCAATTGAATCGGTTTCTCATTATTTCTTAGAATGTCAACGATTTATTCACCAAAGAGAAGTTCTTGTAAACGCAATTGCTCCTTATACCTCCCCAACAATACCACATATATTATTTGGTGATGAAAGTCTTGACTTGGAGAAAAACACGATTATCTTCGATGCAGTTCATTTGTACATTAAATGTAGTAAACGTTTTGATACCTAGCTGTCTGTCATGTTCCTTGTCTCTTTTTTTTCTTTTTCTTTTTCTTTAAAACAGTTTCGCTTTGTCTTTTCTTCTGTCTGCTGTGTCTTCACATCTTTTTCATCAACCTTGATGAACCTACTCTTTCTTTCTAGATTACGTACATTTACGTCATTTGTTTTTTTTTATTATTATCTTTTATAAACTGTACTGTCCAAATACATGTCTGCTACCTCAAAAAATGTTACACACTTGCTTGCAATTACTGCGTATGGAGAAGAACTTTATAAGATCTCGCTCTTTCGTTCTAATCCTTTTTTTGAACAACGTGACTTATTTGTAACTGTATATTCTATGCAAATGTATATCGTGTTTGTTCGTAAAATAAAATATGTTTAAACTAATAAGTTTGTATTAATTGTTATTGATAAACCATCTATTTAGGAATGAAATTCTACGAATCAGTGAAATACTCTTCGAATGAACTAGTGAAAACAATTTAATTTAACAGATAACGGCTCATGGGCAAAGTCTAACAGCGCACACACGTAACTGTTTTAATATCGTGATTGATGAATTGAAAACAGAGCCACTGATATACCTGATTCATAAATGATGAGAACGCACCTTTGCTAGCAAAATCACCCAAGCTCGACCAAGGGCATAGTGTAATTTAGCGAACGTGGTGAGGATAATTCTAACGCGTACCATTATTATTCAAGTGGTTGTAGTTGTTCATGGGTACACATACTATAATTAGTAATACTGTTAGATGATTAAAGCAATTCCGAAATCACAGAAATAGTAAAGCATGAACACTTTGTTAGAATAGTCTAAAACATTATAAGGCATATTATTGTATACTTTGTTAGGACCAGTGTTTGCAATTGAAATACATGCTTTACACAATGTATGCTTATATATGATTACCCAATGAATAATCTCATGTTCAGATACACATATTTCCATCAGTTTCGAAATTGAAACACTGTTCCAGAGCCCTGATACTTTTATTTCGATGAAACAACCCTTTAATTAAACATTCAAACGTTAGTAAACTGACCGTATTATTATGGTTAAACATTCAGCATCTTTGATTGCATTGGAGCCAAGATTAAACCAGCTTTAGTTTATATCAAATAAAATGAACGACATACTGTAGTTTGTTTTGCGTTTTTGTGGGTATGCATATAAGCTAAATAATATGTATCTAAATCTAATAGAAATTTATTTAAATTAAGTTATCCAACAAAGTTTAACAACAGATTTTAGTATTTCTGGATGATACTGTTTTAATTGTGTGTTAAGCAATTATTTGGTGCTGCTACAGTAAGACGCAATATATTTCTTAATCATCTTTTACAAACTGTTTGCAAGTGTTGAAATTGCTACACCCGACCAAAAAATGTCCAAGTTAAGACTTAGCATTCCCATGCCCACGTTTTAACAATTGCAATGATAACGTATATTAGTTCATTTTAATCTCATACAAGTTTATTTAAAATATGGCTAACTGCTATTTATGATTTATTATGTATTTTCCTTTGTATATATAGCAGAGGTACTAGACAATGTTGCAAAAACAAGTATTCCAATTCGGTTGCATTTTTATGCAAATGTATGTGTTTAAACTACACAATTATGCCGCGTTCTTGGTGCGGGTCAGAAATCCAATGCATAACAATACATTTGTATTGCATTGTCGCGTGATGTATTATTGACTTGCCATTCTAAAGATGAAAAACTTAGTCCCGCAAACAATTAATTGGAACGTGCGTGATATCGATGCTACAATAAATATAATTATAGTCGTATGTTTAATATCATATTGTAAGATAACTAATTCAGGTCTTTCTCCTCTAATAATGAAACCTCTTTGGTGAGCATTAAGTATGTTACAACGAAGTATCTTTTAAGCACTTAATTACATTATACCGCAATAATGTTGCTAGAGAGATATATCCATGTTTCTGCACCAAATCTAATTAAGCTTGTACAAGGCTGCCGCTGATAATTATATTATAGTTGATAATGAATGCTTGCTGATACGAACCTGTTCATCTAATTAAATATGATTCATGTGATTTGTAAATACAAAACTTACATAACTTCTTCCTGAAAACATATTCTTCTGTTTTAAAACAACAAATGACACGTTCCATGTTATATCGCTCATATAACTCTTATAAATATAAGTGTTATTTAAAATAAGCCGCGTAATCCGAAAATGGATCTTATGCAATATGCGGCCAGCGTAGCTTAATTGTGCACATGCTAGAAAACAATCGATGCGAACGGTATTTTATCGACGTGCAAAACCAGATATTGCGTATACACAATCATACGATTAACACATACCATATCGTTATTAATTTACAGCTAACATGCATAACCTTTTTTTGCATTTTAGTCTGTTAAATGTCTTGAGACGCGATTTGTGCAAATATTTGTTTGATGCGCTGCCCAGTCGAATGAAGAAATTTTTATTTGGACCCACTATTAACATTTACCTGGTCGTTTATATTTCCAACTTCTGACACTAATGGGCGATTGCAGCAGCCAGATGTCTACTCACTATCATTTTACATAGCTTTTGCATCAATGAATGTATTAAGCTCTTTCTGTTGAAGGTATATCCTTTTAAAACATATCCCGAACTGATAAAGTTGAATGTTTGTATTTATTGTAGGAGATAACATGTACACATTGACCGTATTTAACCCTAAACATTCTTTTTGAACCAAGTTAATTTCCCTCTTTTTCAAGCAGATAGTTAAATAGTCACGCTGAACTATAAATGAAAGAGCAAAGATAAAATATACAACACCCAACAATTATTTAAGAAACATACCTTACAAATAGCATTCTTCAATAAGTATTTTACTGAACTAAAGACCCGTTATGGATACAGCGCATGCATGCATTAAGCGGTACATTATTTACATTTAATTCATGTTTTCGCCTAACTCCTACTCCTACTCATTTGGACATTGTCGTAAGGTTTGGACATTGCCTGAAACTTCCAATGCTCGAAACTTCCAAGAGGGAATGCC
This sequence comes from Dreissena rostriformis, assembly GCA_007657795.1. Lineage (NCBI taxonomy): Eukaryota > Metazoa > Mollusca > Bivalvia > Myida > Dreissenidae > Dreissena > Dreissena rostriformis. The sequence goes on along the minus strand of VMBQ01005077.1, from coordinate 63,175 downwards.
GCATACAGTTGTACTTAGAGGTGGTCAATATGAACATGAATCAATATCCATCGTGATAATACAAGTAGCGAAGGCTTTCTGCCTGAAATACAATGCATAATTGTGACGCAGAATCCGCTGAAAACTAACATTAATATGATTTATTTGATTATGATTTACCGAGCAATACAGTCAGAATACATGGTGCTAGTAAAGCAAACTTACTGATACTTATCAGTTCGAGTCCATATTTGTGAAGTCATAATACTGCGTTATATGCATTATTAAACATTTTGTTTAAGCTAAAATATCGTTTGTAAAATCCGTTTTCTTGAAAGTGGGAATGGGTTAATTAATAACCTAACTGAGGTTGATGTACATGTACGTACATAAATCCGATCCGTAATGGAAGTATGACCCTGCTATTAATTACTTTGTGAATTATTGTCGATTCAGATTTCGACAGTTAAAACGATTCAAGAATTTCCGTCGTATTCAAATAATCCACGGATGCTATAAATACGTTGCAAATGGTTTTATCAATTAATGATAGTTAACACTCTCCGTGATTGGAAAGTCACTAATGCCAGCGTATGCTTCAGAATCGAGTAACTAATTATACAACACATAACAGAAGCGTATAAGATTATATGATATGCTATCGACCGAACTCATTAAGGTATCATGGTGATTATAACACGTTTGTTTACTCAAGAATCTGTATGAAATGAGAGTTTTCATAGAAGCTTTTTATATACATGCAGTTGTTGTCATAAAATGAAAACATTGCACGCATTGCAATCATAACACGTTTGAGAATCATCATCTTAATACGCCATGATCATAAGTATCATCATCAACATCATCACAAGAGAACGATAAAACATAATCATTATCAACATCATCATTATAAGCATAATTATCGTCATCAGTATCATCATCATCATCGTTAGCAGCAGCAACAGCAGCAGCAGCAGCAGCAGTGTCATTACAATATTTATATTTATTATTGTATATCCATCATTATCGTCATACATCATTATCCTTAACATCACCACTGTAGTAGTCATCAACATTAACCTTTTGTTGTTTTTATTTTCAATAAATATGATGGTTAGGATAGATCTTGCATGATTGTTTCATTGTGAATCATACGATGGTCTCAATATTATTGCCTTTCAACAACAATAAAAATAGCGATTATTATAACCAGATCATTCGTAAACAAAAACTAAAACATATCCACACACAACAACAATTATATTATAAGCATCCTAGTTTGTAGATATCAACATTCGATTTCATTTTTTAGCGTAACGTCTGTCTATACACTTGTCGTAACATATGTTATTCTTTAAGGTAAACATATATTATAAAATTATTTGGTATTCAAATCTAGTCTGCAAACACAAACACATAATACATACATTTTGTGTATGTGTGATGTTCGACTAAACATTATATTCTCATTTGTTTTTAGATTGGTAACCAGCTCATGATGTTGCATTTGCTCCAAGACAAAACGATAACAACCAACCTTTCTCCAAAGTATATTAACATGATTCAAAAAAGTTTGGCACAGTGCATCGTGTTAACAACTGCTTAAACAGCAAATATTCCGAGGAATGCTTTTACCAGATTTAAGGCGTGTACATCACTCGTTGCCAAATACACAACAACAATATTACATTTGTAGAAAACGGATATTGAATCGCGTTAAAGCAACCACATTGCCCTATTGAACATGTTGGCGTTAATTCCCATTTGTAATTATGTTTCCGCAAGTTAGAACATATTCTTTAAGAGTTCGTTTTCCCTTCTGGCATGAGCTCATTTTTTAAAACTTATATGACATAGTAATATTGTTTGTATGAAATATTGCGGATTTACCTTGGAAATGGTATCAGAGCTGTACTTGAAATAATGGATATTGTTATACTGGCTGTTTTATAAATGGACACTTTACTGGTATCTTATCTTCGGAATATTTTTCTAAGTGTAACAAATTTTTACATTAATAGGTCAATAATGTAATGGGTAACACCATGAAATGTTTCTTAAAGGCTGTAAAAATCCAATACAATATTCAAAACAATATATAGAAACATTTTTTTTTTGTTTCATTGGTAGGTTATATGAGTGTGTTAAAACGTAATTACAAGTTAAGAACAAACGAACTTTATGGATAAAACATAAATTAAATTGCCAATTCCGTCTTTTTCGCCAACACATGTGTTATTCTATATATATTCACAAAACAAGTAAACTTAGTTTCAATTATACATATATGCTTATATTATTTATATATACTGATAGTATACATGTATGTTAATATAGTAGTTAGGCAATTGGTCACTGGCCTTCGAATCAAAGACCAGCGGATGGTTCATAGTTTATTTTAATAAAATTGTCTGAAGTTTTTAAATTTTCATTTATTGAATGGTGTTGTCTTTTTTAGTTTGTGCTTAAAATACAATCGAGAGTTTATTCACATATATGACTGTCCATGATAAATAAATGATGACGCGTCCATCTACCTAACCACGGTTTAGATTGTTCCAACCAACTTTCCAACAAATCAATATATTTCGATATGAGCACTAAGCTATGCATCAATTTTACAGACGTATTATATGACATAATTTTTAATAAAATATATGGGCGGTTCAACACTTCATTAGACGAGTGCATCAATTATTTATGGAATGTCGATGTGACAGAAAGTGTGCAATAAAATATTGTGCGCGCAATAATAGCAGTTTGAATTGACTATATTTACTTGGTAACTTTAGTTAGCGTGTACTTAAACATTGTCGAATAACACTGCATGGATTTTGTCATCACCACATTTATATACATATAGGGATAAATAACTGGTAATATTTTGTATTCAATTCTATTGATAAACCACCTAGTAACGAATGCAATTCCACGAATAAGTGAAATACTTTTCGAATGAACTAGTGAAAAACATTTAATTTACCAGATAACTTCACATGGATAAAGGCTAACAGCGCACACACGTTACTGTTTTAATATCGCGACCTGGATTGATGTCCTGAAAACAGAGCCAATGATATACCTGATTAATTAATGATGAGAACGAACTTTTTCTCGCCAAATCACCCAAGTTCGACCAAGGGAATAGTGTAATTTAGCGAACGTGGACACCGGCGATGATTCTTCTAACGCGTAACAGTAATATTCATGTGATTGTTGTTGGTCATGTGTACACATACTATAATCAGTAATAAGGTAAATGTTTAATGCAATTCATAAATCACAGAAATATTAAAGCATGAACATTTTGTTGGAATAGTCTCATGTTCAGACAAACATATAACCATCACGTTCGAAATTGAAGCACTGTGCCGGAGCTTCGATACATCTAGTCCACTGAAACAACCCTTGAATGCCATATTCAAGGATTAGTAAACTGATCTTATTATGATGCGTTAACGATTCAACATCTTTAATTGTATTGGAGCCAAGATAAAAACAGCTTTATTAAATGCCAAATAAAAGAAACGACATTCTGTTGTTTGTTTTTAATTGTGCGGGTATGTTTATATGCGAAATAAAACTTATTGCAATCTCATAGAAATTGATTTAAATTAGGATATCTAACAAATGTTTGACAACCGATTCTTGTTTTTCTGGATGACACTGTTTAATGATGTGTTAAGCAATGATTTTCTGATTCTACAGTAAGACGCAACAATATCTTAATCATATTTTAAAAACCCTGTGCAAGTGTTGACAAATCCTACGAACGTTAAACAAACGTCCAAGTTAAAACTTAGCATTCCCATGCCCACGTTTTGATAAACGCAATCGCGCATTCTGGTCTGATCTAGTCAGGAGCTACAATGTCCGGTATAAAGTCACGCAAGGTTTGGTGGTCTTATTATCGGACAGGGTAGCTCCAGACGAGACTGGGCATGCTGGTTTGGAGCTTTACTGGCTGCATATGGCAAAAGATCTTTTTAAGCATAACACCGCTCAAGTAAGAGCAAAGAGTATGTATAATGCGTGTATAGTTTTCAGAAATGTAGCATACAAACAGCATATCATCATTCATACATTTTATTTTACCCCGTTTTGTGTGGTCCTAACAAACGAAAATTATTTTAGTATAGTTCCTGAAAAAAGACGTTAACACTAATATTGCTACATCCTGTTTTTATCCGCCTACATTTATTTCTTATATATATATATATATATATATATATATATATATATGTATATAATCAATTAAATCGTATGCAATCAGCTGAAATTGAATGCACTTTAAAAACAAAGTTAATTCTGTTATATCATTTTATAATCTGTGGGGGCAAAATTGAGATGTCTGTTTAAAATGCATTGTATATTGACTTTAATTAAAGGTTAAACGAATCTCAAATGCACAACAATATACATTTTTTTAAGAACACACATTTATACGTCGCAAACTTTATGAGACGTATTTGTTTTCTGTACCACGTTTTACTACATACATTCACTTGGAACTGGTTTTCCTTATGTGAAGATTTGATTAATTGAAATTGATATCAAAGTCTGAGCAACTGCTATAAAAGAAAAATCATTAGCTTAGATGTCAATGAGCCAACTCCCTACCCTTCCAGAAGTCATTAAATTCAAATTTTCAAACGAACATAGTAGTATCATTATAGAAATGTATTCAGTCACAATGACGCTATCACGCTCAATAGCTGCAAAGAAATTGACGCAGTGCGAAGCAATTATTGTTAATGATTTTCGTTCACCACAGCACTGTTCACGACCTGAAGCTTTATGAGAATGATTCTCAAAGAAACTTGAGAAAGTTAATTTAGTTTTTTATTTAGATTCAGGCGAAAGAAGATTTAAATGGAGTAGATAAGATCTGATTTCATTTTTCAAAACAGCCACACTTATTTTTTAAAGTGAAGTATCAAATAATTTCTGACGATACACAATCAGCATCTTTACATTCCCGATTAACATTGAGAAAAAATTTACTCAAATACTTAAAGCAACATAACTACTCAAAATCAACGATAATTTCGTCCAATATTTCGTAAAATAAAGATAGACAATTAAAAATCAGTGTTCTTTATAGCAATTGCAGAAATTTCAACGCCGGATGGTGTCCGGTAACATAGATTGTTTTAGATACAAAATGTTCGTTTTTATTTTTTTGTGACACAATAAATTCCATTTTAAGTTCCCGCAAATATAGCTATTCATACAACACTCGAACACTAAAATGGTACAATGGTGCTTCCCGCACGAACGTGTATACAAACAAATAACAATTGCTTTATTTATTTCGTTATAGTTTAAGTTGTAAAACCGCGAACAAATTAACATGCATGCGAGGCTACTTAAATTGGTATTGAATTAACGGACTCTTAGTGTAGTGTCACATGTGTGTGGACTGCGCAGGCTAATCTGGGACGACATGTCACGCACATGCATTTAGCCCTCTTTTCACAGAGCGTGGCTCATTTAATCAACCATGTCGGTACTTGGATGCAGTTTAAACAAGATTGTTGTTTAATTCGCATCCTAAGATCCCAATGCAAATCTTCGAAATATTTTCTTCGGGCGCGTAAACATTCGTTGTTCATGTTGTCATCAAATGGTTACAAAGGAAACGCAGCGGAAGTACCGCTTCACTCATAGTTGATGCTGATAACGCTGTTGATAAGTGGAGTACAATTCTAACTGAAGTTCGTAATTCGTGTAGACATCTAGTCTTAATTGGCCATGCATCGACAAATGTGTTCCGGATTTGTTTTTGTTAACGACACTCAAAATAACATTATTGCTAGATACATATATATAAAAACTAATATAGGAACATTCATTGTTTCATGCACGTCTAAATTTAGGAAGAGAAATACATTCGATACGCCTCTTATTTAACATATTTTAAAATTGAAACAAAACAATTAGCGCACGAGAGGCATACCACGTTTAAAATTGACATTATTAATCTGAAATTCTAACGTAACAATCGCTGATATTCGTAAAGACAAACATAAGAATCTGTGAAACGGATAAAGGTTCTAAACTCCAGATTACTTCGTGTAGATTTGTTTCTGTGTTTATGACACCTAATAGCATGAAAGCAACAAGGTTATTCCGTCACATTTGGCGCTCATAATGCAGTTATAAGAATATGCATAACGGCTTTGTAATTTACGATCACATTTGTACTGTAAATGTTATCCCAGGCTGCGGTATTGAACGATCGATGTTTAGGGCTTAGTAAGGTTTCCTAAGCATTCGTTACTTAGCAAAATGCGGACATAAGTGCACTGGGAATGGTAAAAGACATGTAAATAAATGTAAGTATGTTGTTTGAAGAGGTTCAAACACGAATTAAATACTACTATGTGGGCTGAAGTAAATCAGAAGTCTGATTTTCAAGACCATTACCTCTTTACACAACCATTATTAATTTAATGTTACTTATGTTATCCAACAATTGCATACATTAGGCAATGAGTAGAAAATTTCACATTTGGCTATCACATTTTCGAACGTTTTCTTATTATATCAAAAGGAGAAAAAATGGTTAAGACTGCGAAACTCTCTCTGACGCGATGGATACCATTAGTGTTCGTGTAAAGTGAATGACTAAACCGCACAGAAGGTATATTCAACCAAAATCGGAAAAAAAACACATACTAGTATTTGATATGAAAATGGTTATGTTTTACGCAAATATCAGTATCTTATACATTTTATTATATCCCACACACACATTCAGTTTATATCGTTTACACACTTATTGCTACGTGTGCCATTGTAAAGGTTGACCTGCTATAAAGAAATACATAAATATGACACTTTGAATTCATGTTTCATTTATTGAATACCATAAATCACGCTTGTCAGATAAATATAACTTGTAACAATGAACTACTCTTGATTCGGCCATTGCCCTCAGAAAAAAAAACCTTTAACGTGCAGGAGTTGCATAATACATGTACCTTTGGTATAGATATGGGGCAATGAATCATTTCTACAGTCATATTATTTACAGAACATACAACTACTTGCTATATAACCATGTCGAGTTCATCAAATATGTATGAATTGCCCGTGTGAGAGATAACTAGATAGCATACAAACGATCTGCTTTAAATAATTAGCGCACTTACGTATATGTTATGCGAAACTGATCGAAATTCAATGTTGTTTCGTGGAAATTTGATTACATGTAATTATTAGTCATCAAATTCATACAATTGAATGCATGCTATGTAATAAAACGATTTACTGTATTGTGTTTTCAATAACATATTAATTATGGAAACGTAATTAAAAATGCCGGTGCAATCAAACAGTTCCAGAATAATATTCCTAATTACATACTTGCATTCTTATTTTTCATTTTCATCCAGTAGATCCATTTATAGGATCTTAATTAAAAGTTTGTATAAACCTGTTCGTTCGGCATTATACTACGCTTGCATGGTGCTATAATCTTATGTGAAACAAATCCTAAATACGTTTATTCAGAATGAATGGTTTCTTGATTATTAGCTAATATATTTGTCCATTCAATCCATGTTTTGTCCGCCTTCATCTGTGCTTACTCTTAATTCCCACCAGTATAAATCTAGAAACTTCAATTAATGAAAAATAAAAAGGTTGTTTAAAATCAAAATGAACGGTTGAGCTATTTGAACTAATTGTTATTTGAACAAACAGTCGCGGTGAGTGAACTCATTTGCATCCCCATGTCTGATACAGGTCACTTCAGATCGTCAATTTCTGAACAGGGAAGACTCGCCCAGAGGAAACGTTCGTCTTGAATCATTAGAACCATATATTCATTTGTGTCTGCTAAGAATGAACCTTTGTTTGCTTACATTTTTTGGCACGCTTTTGTTTTTTGGATTAAGTAGCCCCAGGGTATAAATGTGCGTGTTTGATACAGCTGGACTCAGATTTCTCTATTAGCAACCCGAATATTCTTACTAGATAACGTTAGTAGTTCGCAAAGTTCATACAATATGTCATCTGTTATAATTTCTTTCAAATAAATTAATACCGTAAACTTAAATTAGGCAAATATCCTCTGTATAATTTTGTTTGGCAAATGTTAACATGCAAATAGGTAACGGAACTCAAGAAACATCAACTGGAGAGACATTCTTCTTACTTTCCAGAAGTCTTTTAATTTCAATCACGAGACCAATTGTCACTTTAAAAAAGTACATAACATACACCACAAGATCACTCATACAGTCTTTAAATATTAGTAAAAAAAAAAACTTGACCGGTCAAATGTCATGCACGGTGGGTTTAAACTGGTTGAAAGGGATACCGAGCTAACACATATTCCAGGATAAAAAACTAAACACACAATTAAAACTGAATGCAAACGTACCAATGCACTTATGAACAAAAGTCATCAGCATTGATTCAACTGTTTGTATTGTGTTTGTTTTTATTCAACTATAACATAACATAGCTCAGATGTGAGCACATTCTTACATTCACGTATACCCGTCGCTTAGATCATCATCGCAAATAATACTAATTTATGATTTGTTTGCATGTGCGAGTACAATTAGACTAATGGTGGTGGGAGATATATATGTGGTTTAAGATACAATTTGTTTTTAGTGCACGCATTCACTCACCTGTTTTTTGAATACGCGATGCTACACGTAGCAAAAAAGTTGATTCGCATAGCTGGTACATTTTTTTCCTTCCAACAAAAACAATGCGTTAGTTAGTTTAAACGTATTTATTCATTTCGTAATCATACAATTCAATACATTGTTGCAAAGTATAAATTCATGGATTAGAAAACAAGCATAACGCTTATATTAATTCTTTTCCATGGTGGAGTTCATATATGTTTTGTATTTAGGCGGCCACAAGAACATGGATGCGCTCACGTAAATGTTAGGATTGTGATTGGATCGGGTTTAAAGTTAAAACGGAATCATGGTAGTGTGGATATATGTCATACAAATAAAATGGATAGTTGATTAAGAAGGTACTGAGGCGTAGTGTCACAGAGGACCCTACTAGAGTCGGGTCAAAGTCCACAGCAGCATCGTTCTACGAGTCAAATCGTTTAGTTGCTTCAATAAACTGCTGCGTTAGTTGCTTTTTAAATTGCCATTACTACTATAAATATAATTTTTCAGATAATTAAAATAATATACTAATTAAAATACCATATGTTGATCTTTTTGATTTATATCAAATGATTCTTGATTTAGATGGAAGTCTAGATTTGTACACGAGAACACTGAAGACGTTCGTGTAAACAGTTCAGAAAGTTTACTCCGTTTCATTGTATAAGTTGCCTGCACATTATAACAATACGTAGTTTAATAAAATTGTAATGTAAATGCTGAAAATGAATTAACACAAACAATACATTAATAGCCGTTATATCAGTGCAATAAAACACAAACTTAAAGAAAATATCCATATTCTGTTAAATTAAATATGCGCATAATTTTCCGAACGGTATTGTAGATGAACGAACAACATAGCATAATCGATACAGAAAATATATTTTATCAAAATATATGTCAATATACAATTATTTACGACCAGTGTTTTCGAAATGTAATAACTCGTGTACATTCACATAGAACTAGTTTCTTCATAATAAAACGTATTGTTTTAAATGATTATAATAATAAGTTTGTCATCCAACTAACCTGTTTTAATATCGTCTTAATATCTTTCAATTTCCATTCCCAAAGCAACGAAAAATATCGTCGTATAAATCGCAAATTCAAAATTGAAGTTTAAAAGATGTACATAATTGGACGCGATTCAATTCTATGATTGCCGAGGAATTTAGAATAGGTAAATGATCAATTGTCATTGAAATGCATTGTTTTTGTTTCGAAACGACAAGACCCAGGAATACATATGTTTATATAAGTACAATGGTAATTGAAATGACATTTGAGCATATTTTAAGTTGACAGCCGTTATTATATTCATGTTTGATGTAATTTACGGATGTGTTTGTCTTAATAATATCTTAATCTCGTGTTAAGGTATTAATAGTCACAAGAGTACTCGGTCAGCAAGTAGAGAATATTATACACAAACCATGTACCACATCAAATTCATGTCGCAGATCCAAAAGCACGCAATCGAGCTGCAACACAATGAATTTCACCATACAGAGTTGTTAAGTGTCCTACTGTTAAATCTAAAACCGTTATGCAAATCGGTAAATTTGATTTCTGGTCGAGATTTTATGCGGACCGTGCTTCGCTTTGATCAATGATACATGAGCCATGTTGGTTTGTGCTCTAACGAGATTATGTGTATAATAATACATTTATTTTACGAAGCAGTCTTGATGAATTAGTTTATGGGACGTTTTCTTCTCATCACAGGCCATTTATGCTAATATAAATCTAAAAACCATAACAAAGTATGCACGTGTTCTCTAACACCCCCACTCCTAATATCATAAAGGCCTACTCGCACATCACTGAAGTTTTACACGCGTCTAGCGTGCGGATTAATTTGTGTAATGTTTGGATTACGTACTCCCGATTTGATTCTACTAGAAGAGTGCCTTATTTCAGGGAAACAACACGACTACTTTGTCACATGTGTAACGTATAGTGTAGTAAGAGGAAGACAAATCACGACTGATTAACGTACATGTATGTCGTAGGGCTATGTCTTCTTGGACGGTTTGTTTTAAGATCGATACCATGAATCTTTCTCAAAGCCTTGTTGATTATGCAAATGGTGTATGTGCGTTATGCTAGTTTACTAATGAAGTAAAATGTGTACCTATATTAAAAGATAAAACAAAAAATCACAGAAATTCATAAAGATATTATTGTATTATATTGTAAACTATTTCAAATAGAACAAAATAATGTCAGGTTAAATAACATTTAAAACAATCAGCAATGAACTGAACAATACTTGATAGGCTGAGGCATACAATCAAAATTACTCCATAAACTTATTGCAAGTCATTTATTATATGCAATTGTGCAATCACCATACACTCATCGGTCTTTCGAAATATGATATGCTATTCATACACTATATATGAAAAATGAAACTCTAACAACTTCGTCAGGAGAGAAATCATTATTTACCCACGTTAGACTTTTATATAAGGCAAATGACCGCATGCCTGTACACTGCAGCACAATACATACATCAGAAAATAAAACATAATACTGATAAAAGCTGGGGTCACAGTAAATGGACACAGTAAATGCATAGCAATGCGGGTTTAAACCGATCGAATGGCGAGTCGAACCTTACATTTAGCCAATAATTAGTCACTAACATAGAAGGTTATATAACAATTAGCATCATAGCATTGCTATTCAATTAGAAAACAACAAGTCATTTTAGTTGCAATTTTAGTTCAATGTCTTCCTTATTGTTCACATGATTTACGAAATTAGCAGCTTATTTTAGAAGCGATCATCGTAATACATCATTCATGAGGAAACCGTTATGAAGCGTGTTAAACGTTCGATTACATAGTTAGAATTAATACGCAAATACTACATTGTGTTATTGTTACATTGATTATAATTATCGTTTTATATCAGAAATCAACATTGTTGACTCGCCTAAACGTTACGCTATCAATGTTCTCTCAGCTAGCTACCAATGGGGGCAAAAAGGTATTGCTCTTGTGTCGTATACATAGACAAACTATTGGGTGAATTTATCGTGCAGATACCTCGGTAAGGCACTGGAAACATATTTTGCTAATCAACGAACACGAATAAATTATTCCATAATCTGCTAGCGGACGATAACATATATATAATGTGTGTGTTTATAAACCAAAATTGTATGTTTTATGACTGAAATGTCCAAAGACTAATAAAACATTCATGATTTGTAATATAAACACTATTTTCAGATGATATCCCTTTTGGTTTAATGTCCGGTTTATCTTTCAATATCATAATGTGAAAATGTAACATGAAATTTTTGTTTGATTGGTTTGTTTGGTTTACCGCCGTTTTTAATAGTATCTCTCAAATATCGAGACCGTCACTTAACCAACTCTTCCTGGGGTAATTGGTTTATCAGTACAAAGTACACATACTTATGACATATATTGACAGATGACCTACCTAAATCAGGGGTAGGGGATAATGGCCGGTAAAAGTATTTCATGACCACTTTCTTAACAAGTTAAATGTCCGGACCGGGGATCGAACCCGCTATCCTCTGATTTGTAGTCCTACTAAGTGACGTAATCGGTTACACATTTTCGTTTAAATATGATTTATACGTAGTTAACGATATGATTTTTATTAATGATAAACTTCGAATAACAAATAAGGATAAACTATATTACACCTGTTTAAAGCGGGACTGTACGATTTTGTCAAATATTTATGATTTCTTTTTAAATGTGTTGAAAATTAGTATACATATATTTCAATATAAATTAAAATAAAAGTTATGAAGAACATGTGTCGAAAAATGCGAAATAAGCCAGATATTTAAATCTGAAAGCTTAAATGACTGGAAGTCAAATAAGCCAGCATGTATATCATGCATGTACGATGTGAATCTAAATTTAGTTTTAGTGCAGATTCGTTCATACGACACAAAGACACAATTTTGTTTCCTTACAAATACGAGTAAAAGTGTCGGCATCGGCTTTAACCAGCGCTAACTTGTCTTTGCTGCATTTTATAAAATTCGTCTTCAAAGTATAATTTGTATTGCCTATTTTGAGTCATCGTAACATAATTTAATCAATATATTAAAATTTAACACATGTAAAAATCGTACAGTCCCGCTTTAA
>VMBQ01005077.1:0-48174 GCA_007657795.1 Dreissena rostriformis | reverse complement strand
ACAACACGACTACTTTGTCACATGTGTAACGTATAGTGTAGTAAGAGGAAGACAAATCACGACTGATTAACGTACATGTATGTCGTAGGGCTATGTCTTCTTGGACGGTTTGTTTTAAGATCGATACCATGAATCTTTCTCAAAGCCTTGTTGATTATGCAAATGGTGTATGTGCGTTATGCTAGTTTACTAATGAAGTAAAATGTGTACCTATATTAAAAGATAAAACAAAAAATCACAGAAATTCATAAAGATATTATTGTATTATATTGTAAACTATTTAAAGAGAACAAAGTAATGTCAGGTTAAATAACATTCAAATCAACCAGCAATGAACTGAACAATAATTGATAGGCTGAGGCATACAATCCTAAATAATCCATAAACTTATTGCAAGTCATTTATTATATGCAATTGTGCAAACACCATACACTCATTGGTCTTTCGAAATATGCTATTCATACACTATATATGAAAAATGAAACTCTAACAACTTCGTCAGGAGAGACATCCTTATTTACTCAAGTTAGACTTTTATATAAGGCAAATGACCGCATGCCTGTACACTGCAGCACAATACATACATCAGAAAATAAAACATAAAACTGATAAAAGCTGGAGTCACAGTAAATGGACAGTAAATGCATAGCAATGCGGGTTTAAACTGATTGAATGGCGAGTCGAACCTTACATTTAGCCAATAATTAGTCACTAACATAGAAGGTTATATAACAATTAGCCTCATAGCATTGCTAATCAATTACAAAACAACAAACAAGTCATTTTAGTTGCAATTTTAGTTTAACGTCTTCCTTATTGTTCACATGATTTAAGAAATTAGCAGCTTATTTTAGAAGCGTTCATCTTATTGCATCATTCATGAGGAAACCGTTATGAAGCGTGTTAAACGTTCGATTACATAGTTAGAATTAATACGCAAAAACTACATTGTGTTATTGTTACATTGATTATAATTATCGTTTTATATCAGAAATCAACATTGTTGACTCGACTAAACGTTTCGCTATCAATGTTCTCTCAGCTAGCTACCAATGGGGGCAAAAGTGTATTGCTCTTGTGTCGTATACATAGACAAACTATTGGGTGAATTTATCGTGCAGATACCTCGGTAAAGCACTGGAAACATTTTTGGCTAATCAACGAACACGAATAAATTTATGACTGAAATATCCAAAGACTAATAAAACAATCATGCTTTGTAATATAAACACTATTTTCAGATGATATCCCTTTTGGATTAATGTCGGGTTTATCTTTCAATATCATTATGTGAAAATGTAACATCATATTTTTGTTTGATTGATTTGTTTGGTTTTCCGCCGTTTTTTAATAATTTCTCTCAAATATCGAGACCGTCACTTAACCAACTCTTCCTGGGGTAGTTGGTTTATCAGTACAAAGTACACATACATATGACATATATTGACAGCTGACCTACCTAAATCAGAGGTAGGGGATAATGGCCGGTAAAAGTATTTCATGAACACTTACTTAACAAGTTAAATGTCCGGGCCGGGGATCGAACCCGCTATCCCCTGATTTGTAGTCCTACTAAGTGACGTTATCGGTTACACATTTTCGTTTTAATATAATTTATACGTAGTAAACGATGTGTATTTGTTAAAAAATAGTTTAACTGCCGGAAGAAAAAAAAAAATATTTTATTGAACACACGTGTAAATAGAATGTAAATTCAATTTCGTTAACTGCCACGATTCTAATTATACTATTCGTAAAAATACATTTGGAACAATGGAGCATCTACAACAGCTATTATGCGGTTTCTACTTTCTCTTGTTTTGTAAATGCCTCATGTGCAGTTCGGTTGTTCACACAAGGAAACACGATTGTTCATCTCTTAATAACCAATAAGAACGGTGATCGATGCACAAAGAGTGTAGACGTCTAGGTGTAAATCTTGAATTTCTTGAATGTCCCGTTTGTTTGTTGTTGTTTTTGTTGTTGCGGGTTGAGCTTTAAATGATGTTAATAAATAAGTGTTAAGTGTTTACACGATAACACGCACAACTAAAGTATACCCAACAGCATGATTATTTCATGCAAGGACTTAGAATGCTTAAACAAACAATGGTAATTGACTGAATTATGAATACATAAATGTGAGTATCTCTTTCTGTATTTTCCAAAATCAGGCGGTAATTGAAAAACATTTTTTGTTAACTATTGGATGATGAATTATTGTAATATATTTAGTAATGTTCATTATACGCTTAAGTCAAACGTCGTTTCGTTTTAATACCAAGGCTTTACTACTCCAAAAAGCTGTTATAGTATTAAACATACCCCTAATTGAAACAAAACTTCTTTAATTTGAACCCTTTTAAAAAACAAAAAGCAGCAATCTTAAGTGCTCATTTAAATGTTTGGATGATGTATTGCTCAGTCAGACATGTTTGAACACGCAACGCCAGGGAAATGTACTCCTGTATATCGTAAAATAGACAAAATCCTTCTATTACAATTTATTGATAGTATCAGAAATGGGGACTTAAAGTATTGAAATATCTAATGAACTGTATTCTGTTTCAAACCACACTGCCGAAATCCCGTATTTAAGGAGGGAATACTCTGAACAAATAAACAACGGGCGCTAGAGGAAGAGTTCGTGTTTGCCCACGCTCAAACCATTATTGACAGGGGCCTGTAATACTTGGTAGTGCTCTTTGATGTTCAATGACTTAATGTGCGTAACAATGCTTTATACAAGTTCTATAGACTAATGGTATTGGCTCGAACATATTTATGAAAGTCATTATCTCTATATCGCTATATACATATTGACATTCTCCATTTTCTGAACATCAAGATCCCGAAGGTTGGTAACAAGAGGAAAGAAGACCAATGAAATATTTTGCATTAAATATAAAACATTGTTTCATTATTGAAGCAAACCCCAACACTTATAATCTTCTGCAATTTGATTATACGCGTTGGATTTGCTAATTGACCTATCTTCGTTAGATCTATTACTGAGCCTACGATTTGACAATAACGGCGTTTAAAATTTGTTATTGCATATTTTAAAACTTTTCATACGGTCGTCCTGTTAACATGTCACATAAACAATTTGATGGGCTACGACGGAAGTATTGAACAATATNAGAAGATCGAGTTGACCGTGAAGCAATCGTGTGGCAATCGGATTGACATATTTTACACGATCTGAACCCGATCCGCTCGACCTCTACCCGAGTTTGTTTAGATCGCAACACGATCCACTCGACCTCTATTCGATATGATGTACAGATTTACTAGACTGCTACTCGACGGCTACTCGACCGTTCACGATCACTTCCCGATTGCTATTCGACCATACACGAGCTCATGTCACTAAAACAAAACTCACGTGCAAACCTTCTTAGAATCGGACGAGTAAACATCCAAAGATGCCAAGAAAGGTCAAAAAGGCGACTGATACTGCTAAAACTAGTAAAACTAGTGGTTAATGTACAGTCGCTGAGACTGAAGTAGCTGTATCCCCACAGAAAGTGAGGAATGATCCACCTACACCTCCAATTGAGCTAGTAGAAGAACACCCTTATTTTCCCGACAATGAGGTTCCAGTATGTTTTGTTTTTTCTTCGCGTTCTCTAAGATTCTATACACATGGGCGGCTTCCTTCTCCTCTAACTCTAATACAGCCACGGCACTGTCTCTCTGGAGCTCTAACCATCTGGCCAACAACTGTTATTGTTCAATTTCCATGATGATTAAAGTGATTAGTGAACAACAATCAATTATGTTTGATTTTTTTATTTTCAAAGTTTCAATACACGACCGTTCGCGACTATGTACGACTGTAGTACGACCATCACGACCTAGTCGTGTGAAGATCTGGTGGCGATCGAGCTGAGGTCGCGTATAGGTCGAGATGATCGAGCGGAATTCGGAAAGATGGTTGAGATGACATCGTGAATGAGTCGTGTGGGGGTCGTGTGGTATCGAAAAGAGGTCGAGAAGAAGTCGTGTATACCCTTTTTAGTCGAGCTTGGTCGGGTTTGGTCGGGACATTTCGGTGATCTGGGTGATCGAGTTGATCGGATCGGCAGTGGGAACCCACCATAAGAGGACCTGCAGGCACCACAGATTTACTACGGCTTCAGCAAAAATCACTCGATTTGAGTTATCTATGCCCGCCATATGGCATCCTAGATAAAATGTGGCCAATATCTAACTGTGCGAAAACATTTTCATTCTTAAAACCATTAAACCGCTTTTCTGTTGCATATTTAATGAAAGACGCCAGCTAACAACATTGGCATAGTAAACTAAATGAAGCGAATCCATTAGAACAATTCCCGGAAAAACAGTTAGCCTATTCTGCGTGACTTGATTTTTGGCATACTACAAATTCTGTACATTTATAATTTAAACTGGGGCGAATGTGAAACGATCACATCTAAACACCTAGGCTCACTGTTATGATCTTGTGTTTTTGTATATGTACATGTATTATATATATATATATTAAATACAATAATGACATGTAATACCAATAAATTTGCTTGATAGCTGAGGAATATTTCAAGGGCGATATTACAGTCTTAACATGATCAATTTTATATTATGTCTTGTAATAAAGCACATACGAGTTACACACCTCAACCCTAACACAGCATGGCATTTCGTAAAGCATAATCAAGACGTTTTTGAAAATACACAGAAAACATAAAGACCAACAAATAATAATCGTCTTTCTTACGTACATTACATAATATCGCTGTGGTTTTCGCTCTCTGTCATGCTGTTTGTTCAGTATCAAATTACACTAAGAGGATTAAACACACAAGTGGGTTATTATGTATCATTAATTAAGACATATCCTCTTACAAAAGTGACAAAGACTTAGCTAGCCTATGTGAACTTGATTCAAACAGGAAAAAACGGACAGTGAGATAGGAATGCGTCTCATATAAATATGGTTTTCATGTTTGCCCTTAAAATGGTCAGAATCAAACTCTTTTTCCTGATCCTTTATACTGTTATCGTAACGAAATAATTATGAATTGTGTGATTCACATCGATACGCATAAAATCAAAACCTCGTTTCAACAAAAACGCTATACTATACGGCAAGTGAGTAATTAACGTTAAAAATGTAAGGTAAATATTAAGCAAGCTACCAAATGTACACTCAGTTGATGAAAGTGTGATGCTTGAGGAGTTTGTTCTAAAATTCCCAGAACAAATGACGCGAGATGGCAATTACTAACAGGGGCTTGATGAAAGAACCGTTGACACGCAAACAACCAATTCAGCTTCGTTATAGGCTTGTTATGTGACAACTAGAACAATAGTTCAAATGTGTGGCTACTTCATAGGTTTTCAACGAGGTCATCACATTTATCACGATATTTCGCCATCGTTGAATGTCCTCAATGAATCCAAAAATGGATAGCTATTATGTTATTCAAAATTTCTACTGGTAAAGACACATTGCAGACTAACTTATGATTGAGTACGTGGTGTGGTAACATTCCTTTCTCGCTGACAGCATTATACATATTGCTCGTCATGGAATTTGGATTTTGAAAAGGTTACACATCTACAAAAGCCAGCAGTGCCAGGAAACTGTAATGGAACTTAACACAATGATAGATGTCAACTTAAAAGAAAAACAACAACCAGTTTCGCTAATAAAATATCGTATTCAAAATACACAAACGCGTTTAGAAAATAGCACGAGTTTCCAAAAGATTGATTGATTCCATTCTCTGAAATTGCGTGGCCGTATCGGAACGTTTTATTTTCTTTGAAGAGCTTTGCAGTAAAGAATGTTAACAGCTTGCTTTTGGGTTCTTACATTATACCTAAATGTTAATTATATTAACACACATGCTATGAGAAAATACCGACCGCCATTGCAACAGTATGTTCATTTAGATAATTCATATTCCTCAACTTTACAATTCAAAATAAAGGCATAACTCAGTGTAAATGAACATTCACATATGTATATCAATGTAACAAACGACATGCACATGTTGGAAAATGTTTGTTTACATTTAACTATTCGTTCATCAATTGCTTCACGATAATGTCACTCTAGATCATATTTCTGGATGCTTTTTCCTATATTTAATTTAAGTCATACACTTAACATTACACTTTTATTTGTTTCAATGGCAGGGTAGATAAAGAGCAAAATGCAATCCTCTATTCATAGGAGCATATTCGATGATTGATAAAACAAAAGAGCCATGCGTGTGATCATACTATATACATATGTGCAATTGTATTACCTAATCGAATCAACAGCAAGCCGTCTTTTCATGTAAGAATTCAGAATTCTTGATCACCTAGAACAAGACCTACCTGTAGATCGGTTAAAGAAATTGAGGAAACGGTGAGTAATTGAAGCAGAGTATGTTCAACATCTCTCTCTGAATGCAAATTCGCTCTCTCGCGGATAATTGTATAACCACACTCGACACAGAGAAAATGTGTCTGCAATTCTCTGCATATTGCAGCTACTGAAGAATTGAAAGAAGAAATATTTGAGACGTATTAATTGCTTATGCACATATAATAACCATAGAGCAACGTAATGCATTTTGGTTTTAATAGCACATATCATAATAAACATGCTTGAAATATATTAAATATAACGAGACTGACAGACGAAAACCGAAAGTAACTTAAAACGATACATCGTTGGCAGATGAATTACGCACAATACATAGCGTATTTCGGACATAAAGTACGCTCGTATTGTAGTAAATCACGCAAAATAAGTTACCTCTGAAAGCAATTAATCTTGTGTTGTCATTTTTAACAGTCAAAATTATTTTAAATTGTTTTCCATTAACTTGTCAGTGTTGTTTACGTCCTCGCAACTTCCTTACTTTCTCCCAAAGGAATAACATTTGCTGACTTGTTAAAGATTTAATTTAAGCCGAACTTTTCTAATTTATGCACCCTACAAAGAGCTATCCGGTGTTAAGGGTATCATCATAGGGCATTTGATTGGAGGAATTATGTCACGTACATATTAATTGAAACACTCCCACCGAGAAACATGTTTATATTTCGATGGGTATAATAAGATGATCGTAATAAGATCATACAATCATGTTTTTGTTCTCAGTTACTTAAACCCATCTGTTCATGAACGGACATTACTTTTCATTTTACATGATTTGCATTTTTTCATTTATATTTCAACGACACGAACATGCGAACATTTATCTGCTTAATACTGGTGAGTAGATATTAGATTAAGTTTACAGTATATGGTTAAAAACACTTTCGAGCATAATAAACAACTGGCTGGAATTTAACCAATTGACTTGGAAATGCTGTTATTTTTTGTCAAAATAGTTCCTAGAATGCGTATAAAGGCAAACACTTGAAATGAAGACATAATTATGATGCAGCAATATATTAAATAGCATGCATTTTGCTTAAAATTAACTCCAGAAACATTTTCTAGAATGAAATTATTGTGAAGTCATTGACGACAGAATAGTTAAATGTAAACACAAATATTCCAACATGTGTATGTCGTTGGTTATATTGATATGCATATAGACTGAAATAGAAGAACGCATGCTATATTCTTCAAAATTGCATTTACATATATTCAGATACTTATCTTTTGCTAAAGAGTGATGAGACTGTTTTATGCTTTCTTGTAATATCTGTACCGCAAATATACATATGCACGTTTAACATAGAACATTTAAATATATATCAAAAACACACTTTGCTTAAATACTCATACTTACGAAAATATGTATCTTGATTTTTAAAGGTTTGTGTTTTTTTATAGTTTTGATATACGATTATGCTTATGGTTGTAAATATAATTATTTTTGCGGATGGTTAATTATAAATGCTGAGAATGCTTTTGAATTTACATTATTTCAATACGGTGTTAATTTATTTCATCAGTTATGTTGCTCTGGTGCACATTGAGTCGGAAATGAATGTCTCAATTGTTGTTTGATAGTTAATCACTGTGTCTTTTGCAGGAACATTCCATAAAGTTAACATTAGTTTCTATATGCGTGTACTATGCTTGTTTCGGGTTAAGTAGTTGGATCGATAACACTAAACCGTATAGCTCTCTATGGTCAATTTCCAAGTCGTGACCAGGATGTTTATTTCATCAGCGTTTTGACGTTGCCCTTCTTTTTCTGAGTGTATGGGAATTCGGTTACTTGACATCAATAAAAGACCCGATAGTTGTATGAGCTTCTCTCCTAATGATGCATTTGAGCATTCGATGGTCTTGGTTTTTATAATTGAGGTTTATGGCTTTTCCGTTAAATACGATCTCTCTACTACATTTGTTTCAAACTATTATTTCTGAATGAATATCTCTTTATACAATATACGATTGTCAATCACATGGCGACTTAAAACTTAGTGCATGTCACACATCGGTGAAGGTAAGAGATAGTCGACATAAGACCTACAAAGATATTGTAGTGAGACGGTCAGTAGCCTTTATTCCGTGCGTGTTTATAAAACAAAGATATAAACAATCATTCTGTTAGTGAATGTTTTACTTTCAAATTATTATTTGGTATGAAAGATTGAAGTTCTTGACGATAGATATGCAGAATTAAAAGCATCATGAATCAATAAGCGTACTGCGGTGGATGTGCATATATGTACATAAATCCGACCCATAATGGAATTATGACCATGCTCTAACTATGTGCATAACTGTCAATACAGATTACTTCAGTTGAAACTATTCTAGAATTTGCGTCGTATTCAAATAATCCACGGATGCTATAAACACGTTGCAAATGATCAATTAATAATAGTTAACACTCTCCATGATTTGAAAGTCACTAATGCTAGCGTATGCTTCACAATCGAGTAACTAATTATACAACACATTACAGAAGCGTATTAGATTATATGATATGCTATCGACCGCACTCATTTAGAGGGTCATGGTGGTTATAATATGTCTTTACTCTAGAATCTGCATGTCCTGAGAGGTCTAAAAGAAACGTGTTGTTAACACACATGCACTTGTTGTCATACAATGTAAACAGCAATTTAATCATTTCAAGTTCGAGAATATCATTATAACCATCCATGATAATAAGTATCATCATCAACTGCAATACAAGAAGAAGATACAACATAATCAGTATCAGCATCATCATTAGTAGCATCATTGTCGTCATAATAAACATCATCATCATCATCATCAGCAGCAGCAGCAGCAGCAGTGCCATTACAATTGTTATATTCAAGATTTCATTTGCATCATTATCATTATACATCAGTATCCTTAACATCAACATTATAGTAGTCATCAACATTATAGTAGTCATCAACATTATAGTAGTCATCAACATTAACCGTTTGTTGTTTGTGTTTCCAATAAATATGATGCCGAGGATAGTCCTTGCCTGATTGTTTCATAGTGATTTATGCGATGGTCTCAATATTGATGCCTTTCAACAACAATAGTAATAGCGATAATTATAACCAGATCATTCGAAAACTTAAAGTAAAGCAAATCAACAAACAACAACTAGTATATGACTAGCATCCTAGTCGTTAGATATCAACACTTGGCGTAGTGTATGTCGATACACTTGTCCTAACATATGATGTTCGTTAAGGAAAACATACATTATAAACGTATTTGGTATTCAAATCCACTCTGCAATCACACATACATCATATATTGTGTCTATTTGAGAGGTTGGACTAAACATACAATTCTCATTTGTTTTTAGATAGGTAACCAGCTCACAATGTTCCATTTACTCTAAGGCAAAAATATAACATCAACCTTTCGCCAAATTATATTTGCATTATTCGTAACTGTTTGGCACGGTGCATCGTGTTTACAACTGCTGTAAACGCAAATATTCCGAGAAATGTTTTACCAGATTTCAGGCGTGTACTTCACTCGCTCGTTGCCAAACACACAACAACGATATTAAATTTGTATTTCACTGATATTGAATCGCGTTAAATCAAACACATTACTCTATCGTACATGTTTGCGTTTATTCCCAGTTGTAACTATGTCTCCGCACGTTGCATAGATGCAAACGTGATGACGTCTGCACGTGGTCGTACATATTATAAAGAGTTCTTTTTCCCTTCTGGCATCAGCTCCTTTTCTTAGAAGTAATATGATACAGTACAATTGTATCGCCTTTATGGAAGATTGCAGATTTATCATTGAAATAGTATTAATAGGTCAATACTGCAATGGGTAACACTATGTAATGTTTCTTAAAGGCTGTCAAAATTCAATATAATTTTCTGAACAGTATATCGAAATATATGCTTTCGTTTTATTTCATTGCTGGGTTATATGTGTGTGTCAACACGTAATAACAAGTTAAGAACAAACAAACGTTTCGGATAATACATATATTGACTTGCTTCTTCCACCTATTTCGCCAACACATGTGTTATTCTATATTAATTCACACACCACGGAAAATAAGTTTAAAATATACATATTTGCTTAAATAATTTATGTATACTAATAGTTTACATGTATGATAATATAGTTGTTAGGCAATTGGTCACTTGACTTCGAATCAAAGACTTACGGATGGTTACCATAGTTTATTGCAATAATATTATCTGGTGTTTCAATTTTCCTTTATTTAATTGTGTTTTAATTTTAATGCGTGCTTAAATACAATCGAGAGTTTGTTCACATACATATCTGTCCATAATAAATAAATGATGACGCGTCCATTTTTTTGCTTAGCCACGGTTTATATTGTTCCAACACACTTCCTACCAATTTAATATATTATGATATGAACACTTAGCAATGCATCACTTCTACAGACGTATTATATGACATAATGTTTATAAACTTTATGGGCGTCTTTTCACTTCATCAGACGAGTTTATCCATTATTTATGGAATGTCGATGTTAGAGCTATCTAGAAGGTGTGTTAAAACATATTGCGTGTGCAATTATAGCAGTTTGAATTTGATATATTTACTTGGTTACTTTTATACCGATAAGCCATCTATTTGCGAATGCAATTCCACGAATCAGTGAAAAACACTTCGAATGAACTAGGATGCACTTTAAACAAAACTTTGTTTTATTCACATCCTAAAGTCCCCATGCACAACTTTTAAATATTTTTCGGGGGCTTTAACATTCGTAGTTCATGTAGTTTGTTAATGGTTACACATGCAATGCAGCTGAAGTAACGCTATGCTTAAAGTTGCTGTTGATAACGCTGTCGATAAGTGTAATTCAAATTGAAGATCGTAATTCGTTTAGACATGACATCTAGTCTTAATCGGCCATGCATCGACAAATATGTTCTGGATTTGTTTTTGTTTACGACACTCACTATAACCATAGTGCTAGATAAATATGTTTATATTTTTAATAAATATTCATTGCTTCATGCGCGTCTTGATTAAAGAAGAGACATACATTCGATATCCCCTTTTATTTATGATATCGTAAAATTGAAACACAGTTCACGTCAATATTTAATCAAAACATTCTCAATCTCAATAAATTAGCACACAAAAGACATACGACGTTTAATATGGACATATCCGACATGATTTGTCGGAAACTCGGACGCGAAAATCGCTGATCTTCGTTCAGACAAACATAAGCAATGGTATTGAGAGGTCGCCGTAGTGTACATTTTTTATGGATATGGTTTCCGCCTAGCGACCGGGTGGTCACAGTTTCGATCCCTACCGTGGGAGTATTCTTTAGAAACGACACAAAGCAATTTACCTAGGCCCAGGAAAAGGACTCGAGAGCTTTTCAAATAAGTAGTAAGTACTTTAAATGCAATCGAGCTATAATACATAGGTTTAAACTTATCTAAGAAATGGTATTATACAACTCTTTGTCAACAATGCACTACGAGAACAAAACGTGAACATATCCTCATTTAATCGCATTTTTGTTCCAAATCGTTCTTATATCAAATGGCCGCGTTTTCGGTTTTCATAGGACAGGAAATATACGAGCACCAAACATATCTTAATCGTTCTGAGTACATGCCTTTTACAAAATTCGGGCTAACACCATCGATGTTAATAACCTTCGTATCATAGCTCCAAACGTTCATTGAACGATAAACATTGACAAAGTACAACATATAAAATGTTTCATTAGCAATGCATTTTTCCATATAAAAGGTTCAAGATTTCAAACGCATTTCCATCGCCACATGTGCAAACTCGTGTTACATCTATGATACGGATAAAGGTTCTAAACTCCGGATTACTTCGTGTAGATTGTTTTCGGTGTCGAGAACGCATGCGAACAACGCTACTGTGTCACATTTGGTGCTCATAATGCAATAAGAAGAATATACATAACGGCTGTGTTATTAAAGATCACATGTGTACTGTAAATGTTATTCTTGTGCGATTTGTGTTTAGGGCTTAGTTAGGTATTCTAATCATTGTTGATTTATTTAAAAGCTGACATAAGTTTTCCGAGCATGCAAAAGAAGTGTAAATAATTGTGTTTGTTTACACAGGGTGAAAACAACAATTAAATACTAAATGTGGACAGAAGCAAATCAGATTAACATAAATCCTTTACACAACCATTATTTATTTTCTGTTACTTATGTTATCCAACAAATGTATTCATTAGGCTATGAATATCAAAATTCACGTTTGGCTATCACATTTTCGAACGTTGTCTTATTATACTAAAAGCAGAAAATGGTAAAGACAGCGAATGTCTTTCTTACCCGATGGATACGCATAAGTGTTGGTGTTAAGTGAATGATTAAAGCCTTGGTCGCTGCCTTGAAGCGGTAAATGCAAAGCATAGGTCAAAATGAATATTGAACAAAATTCATATTGTTATGTGATATCAAAATGGTTATGTTACATAACATTCAACTACTTGCTGCATTACAAGGTCGAGTTCATCAAATATGTATGAATTGTCAGTATGAGAGATAACTAGATATCATGCAAAATGAGCTGCTTTAAATAATTAGCGCACTTACCTATATGTTATGCCCAACTGATAGAAAGTCGATGTTATTTCGGGAAAATCTGATTAATAATAAATTATCAAGTTCATACTATTTAATGCATGTGATGTGCCAGAAATATATGATAATACAGCGATTTACTGTATTTTGTTTTCAATAAAATATTAATTATGGAAACGTAATAAAATATGTCTTCGCAATCAAACAATTCAGAACAATATTCTTAATACGATAATTGCTTAATCATGTTCATCCTCAAATTGTTCCATAAATATGTTCTTCATCCAGTATATCCATTTATAGGGTCTTCATTAACTGTTTTCATAAACCTGTTCGTTTGGCATTATAATACTCGTGCATGGTGCTATAATCTTATGTGAAACAAATCCCAAATACGTTTATTAAGTATGAATGGTTTCTTGATTATTAGCTAATATATGCGTCCGTTCAATACATGTTTTGTCCGCCTTCGTTTTTGACAATGTTTAACTCCCACCAGAATATATCTAGAAACTGTACTTAATGACACATAACAAGGTTTTGTATGAATGAACGGTTAAAATAAACAGTCGCGGTGAGTGAACTCATTTGCAACCCCCATGTCTGATACAGGTCACTTCAGATCGTCAATTACTGAACAGGGAAGACTCGCCCAGAGGAAACGTTCGTCTTTCATGATTAAAACCATGCATTTTTTAATGTCTGCTTAGAACGAATCTTTGTTTGTTAACACGTTTTGCACGCTTTTGTTCTTGGATTAGGCAGCCCCAGGGTATCAATGCGCGTGTTTGATACACATATTTTACGTTTTCTCTATTATCAACCCGCACATACTTACTAGATAACGTAAGTAGTTTGCAATGTTCATACATTGTCACATCTGTTATAATTTGCCTCAAATTAATTTATAGTATTACATTAAAATATGCAAATATCCGCTGTGATACTTGTTTTTGCAAATGTATAAATGCAAATAGGAAACGAAACTCAAGAAAATTATCCGAGAAGACATTCTTGTTACTTTCCGGAAGTCTGTTCATTTTAGTCAGGATTGTCACTAAAATAAAGAACATGACATACAACACATGATCACACATACAATCATTAAATATCAGTAAACAAACCTTGACCGGTCAAATGCCAAGGTTGGTGGGTTAAAACCGGTTGAAAAGCATACCGAGCCTAGCACATATTCCAGAATTAGACACTTATCACACAATTAAAACTGAATGCAAACGTTCGATAGCACTTATGAACAAATTAATTCCCCTTTTCCAATGGAACAAAAAAATATCGTCGTATAAATAAATTAAATAAAATTGAAGTTTACAAGATGTACATAATTGGACGCGATTCAATGCTATGATTGCCGAGCAAGTTAGAATTATGTCAACGATAAATGTTCATTGAAATACGTTGTTTTTGTTTCGAAACGACAAGGCACCGGCATACATATGTACATAAGAACAATGATAATTGAAATGAAATTTTAGCATATTTTAAGTTGACAGTTTCTATCAATATTACTGCAATTCCAGAGTGAAAGGGCAATTCCGTTATAGTTTTCATGTTTGATGTGATTTACGGGTGTGTTTTTTTTAATAATATCTTAATTTCGTGTTAAGGTATTAATAACAACAAGAGTACTCGGTCGCATATCCAAAAGCACGCAGTCGAGCTGCAACACAATGCATTTAACTACACAGAGTTGTTGAGTGTTCTACTGTTTCATCGAAAACAGTTATGCAAATCGGTAAATCTGATTTCTAGCCGAGATTTTATGCGGACCATGCTTTGCCTTGATCAATGTTACATGAGTCATGTTGGTCTGTGATCTAACGAGATTATGTGCATAATAATACATTTAGTTTACCAAGCAGTCTTGATAAATGAGTTTATAGGACGTATTATTCTCATTCCAAGCCATACATGTTATTATACATCTAAAAGCCATTACAAAGTGTGTACATTTTCTCTAACACCCCCACCCCTAATAGTATAAAGGCGTACTCGTACACCACTAAATATTCCTACGCGTCTAGCCTGCGGATTAAGTATTTTAATCTTTGGATTACGTACTCCCGATTTGCTTCTACACGCAGAGTGCCTAATCTTAGGAAAACAACACGACTTCTTTGTCACATGTGTTACGTATAGTGTAGTAAGAAATAGACAAATGACGACCGATTAACGAAAATTTATGTCGTATGGCTATGTTTTCTTGGACGGTTTGTTTTAAGATCGATTCCATGAATCTTTCTCAAAGCCGTGTTGATTATGCATATGGTGTATGTGCGTTATGCTAGTTTTCTAATGAGGTAAAATGTGTGCCTTTATTCAAACATAAAACAAAAAATCACAGAAATTCATAAAGATTTTCAGGTATTGTAAAATATTCAAATAGAATAAAGTAATGTCAGGTTAAATAACATGTAAAGCAACCAGCAATGAACTGAACAATAATTGATAGGCTGAGGCATACACTTCTTGTTACTCCATTAACTTATTGCAAGTCATTCATTATATGCAATTGTGCAAACACCATACAATCATCGGTCTTTCGAAATATGATATGCTATTCATACACTATATATGAAAATTGAAACTCTAACAACTTCGTCAGGAGAGAAATCCTTATTAACCCACGCTAGTCTTTTATATAAGGCAAATGACCAGATGCCTTTACACTGCAGGACAATACATACATCAGAAAATAAAACCAAAACTGATAAAAGCTGGTGTCAACGCCTTGGAACAGTAAATGCAAAGCATTGCGGGTTTAAACCGATTGAATGACGACTAGAACCTCACAGTTAGCCGCGAATCAATCACTAACATAAAAGTTATAAAAAAATAAGCCTCATAGCATTATTTTTCAATTACAAAACAACATATACGTCAGTTTAATTTCAATTTTAATTTAATAACTTCCTTATTTTAACAAGATTTAAGAAATTAGCATCTTATTTTACAAACGATCATCTTAATGTTTCTCGCGCGGAAACCGTTTTGAAGGTTGTAAAAATTTGATTTCACAGTTAGAATGTATATGCAAATACTACATAGTATTATTTTTACATTGATTATAATTATTGTTCTATGCCAGAAATCAACAGCGTTTACTCGTCTGAACGTTTCGCTATCAATTTGTTCTCAGTAAGCTACCAATGGGGAACACAAGAACAAAAGGTATTGCTTGTGTGTCGTATAAATAGACGAACTATAGGGTTAATATATTGTGCAGATAAGTCGGCTCAGCACAGGAAACATATTCGTCTCATCAACGAACACAAATAAATTATTCCATAATCTGCTAGCGGACGATAACATCTATATAATGTGTGTGTTTTTAAACCAAAATTGTATGTATTATGAATGAAATGCCAAACGACTAATACAACATTCATTATTTGTCATATAAAGATTAGTTTCAAATGGTGTAAATTGTGGATCAATGTCGGGTTAATCTTTCAATAGCATTACGAGAGAACGTGGCATGATATTTTCGTCTGATTGATTTGTTTGATTGTTCGCCGTTGTAAATAGTATTTCTTAAAGATCAAGACATTCACTTAACCAACTATTTCTGGGTTTGTTGGTTTATCAGCACAAAGTACACATACGTATTACATTTATTGACAGCTGCCCTACCTAAATCAGACGTTAATTAAAAAGCGATTTTTTAAAACTATTGATGATGCATTGCTTGTAATATATTTAGTAAGGTTCATTATACGCTTAAGTAAAATATCGTTTCGCTGTTTGTTGTGTCACATTTTAATTATCACATACAGTGTTTTGTGTACACAATCCGCTCTATAGATCATTAAAGCATGTTGTTTATAAATAGTATGTTTATCATTGTTGAATGTATTCAATATGTTCGCTTTTTTATCATTTGTATTCACCTTAGTTCTTTGCACATGTTGTATTATGATACTAATAGATACGCCTTNAAAAAAAAAATATTTTTAAATGTCCGAAAACATAGAGTAATTACGGTAATATAATGATTACATCAAAACTCCCCAAGTTATTTAAACGTTTCGCGAATGTAACGCTTTATAATTTTCAGGTTTTAAAATCGTCAAAAGGTGCATATAATGGATATTTAAGATCATAGTAAATGTTCAGTATCACTGTTTCCTCGCAAATATCATTACAAAAACGAAAATTTGCAAATCTGATTGTTGTTGTTTTTTTCTCTCAATTTTGTCAATTAACCAAAACGTTTAAAGGTCCCTTTAAAATCGTGCACTATTCTAAATGCCCAATATTAATATGTTGCCCATGTCAATGTCACCCATGTGATCCTACAGATGTCAAGATAGCCTAGTGGGCTTTGAACAAGTTAGTTTAATAGGAAAAATCTCCTATGTTAAATAAGTCCGTCATAACAAACATATCGTGCAGTAAATATAAATAAAGCTGTCACGATACCATGTACCAGATCATTATCGCCGCAGTGGCTACAAGATATGTGTATGTATGGCCGTCAAAGGAAATACTGTGGAAGGTTTCGTGATTGATTTATGAAATCAGATCATTATCACAT
Source organism: Dreissena rostriformis (assembly GCA_007657795.1). Lineage (NCBI taxonomy): Eukaryota > Metazoa > Mollusca > Bivalvia > Myida > Dreissenidae > Dreissena > Dreissena rostriformis. The sequence continues at coordinate 30,629 of VMBQ01005077.1, read as the reverse complement.
AAAGTAAACAGATATATACACATTTCACTTTGCTGAACAGATGTTTTGTTACAAATTTGGCATGTGTATCTAGTGACCACGCAGCACAAAGGCTATTTATCGATGTATTTTGTCATTTTTTATTATTACCGCCGCAAATTTCTCAGAAGCCCTCGTGCAGTGTATACAATAATTTCGAATTCGATGCGCGTGGGTGACATTTTATGTCAACAGCGTTGGTGTGAGTGAACATAACAAAGACGCAATTGAAAATTCCAACATAATACGTTAGAACACCTCGTTATTCAAGGAAGTTTTCTTCAAAAAGCAAATTGTTTCGCCTGCCTGTACGTTTAATCTTGGTTGTTTATCAACCGACTTTCATACACATTCGTTTGTCGGAGATTATTATGTAAACCATCAAGCAGCAGTATATGTCGAAACTGTTACCGTCAAGTCATGTGCACGTATTGAATGTACAAATATTATAGATGTTTTACTGGTAACAGAGAACTAATAAAATAAGACATGTATTACCGAAATTATAACATTCATTTGGCACAGTGAACAGATAACCTTTACTGCTACTGACAAAACAATTTACCAGTACACGAACTGCAGTAAGCCCCGTGTTCACAAAACATTTTTTGCAATCGAAAATCGATTTTGCTTGTCATTGAAAATGGATTTCCATTGTAGTTGATTGGCAAAAATGAAATTCGATGTCAGTTAAAATCGATTTTCGATTGCAAAATCATTTTTGCCAATCAACTACAATGGAAATTATTTTCAATGACAAGCAAAATCGATTTTCGATTGCAAAAAATGTTTTGTGAACACGTGGCCAGTTTTGTGTTTCAAAGTGACGTAGCGTTATTTAAAGATTAAAAGTTTTGTCCTTTTTTTAAGCAAAATATTTTCCTGTTTCGCTTAGAAGCAATTTTGGTTTCCCAGCTATTCAATAGTTATTGAGATTGTAATTAACATACCAAAATGAGCCTTTCGTTCTTTCCAAATGAACCAAAATGACCAGTATACATCAAACACAAAACGGTAATAATAATGTCACATGTCAAAATCTGCAATTCATTGACATGTCTGAACATATAAGTTTCGTCGAGTCAATTATAAGTATTATTTAGTTAATGGATACTGGTATTGTTACTATATTTCAGGTTTACCACTCCGCCCATCCGACTTAAGAGGAAGCCATGGTCACATCATCCATTACCATAGCAACGGCAGAGGTTCGCCGGAACGACATATCCATTTTCACCCACCGGTCAACAGGACTCAACCGTCTCATACACTGAAGAATTTCCTGCGCCCCAGTTCAAGCCTGTCTGACCCGGGGACGCTTTATGAAGTCCCAAGTGGTAAACATTATAACAGAGGCGGGGAGACTGGTCATATAGATGTCGCAATTAAAGAAATAAGTGACGATAATGCCAAGGCGCAAAAGGCGATGGCACTAACTAGATCTAGTTTTACAATCAAAGAAGATGACCAAATACATTTACCTTCTTTACAAAGAATTACAACTAAGACAATTCGTCATGCAGATTTACCAGTAATTGAAGGCTTAAATTCTCAACAGCATCTTCCACATGACAATCAAGACTTTACTGAAAAACTTTCGAATGAAAGTGTTGTTACAAGTAATGCAACAAATCATATAGCGAAGGTGCAAGATCGTGCGCAAAATATATCTAATGCGACAAAACAAGATGCTTTGTTTAAAAGTGTTTCCATTTCGAAAACCGGGGATAATCTTGTGCGCGTGTCTGGTTTATTGGAAATTCATCATACACAACATACGAATTTATCAATTCATCGACACAATCAAACTAATCTGAGTGGTAGTTCCCAAAATCTTGACCAAGCAAAGCAGGATAAGATACCACTTTATTCCATGCATAATCGCAGTCATATACAACATCAGAAATTGAATGAGTCAACCGGGTCCGAAAACGGAACGAAAGTATCGCAACCTAATGTTAAAGACAAATTAGTTATCGGAATGTTTAAAACTCATTCCACTGTAATGCGGAACCTTCAAATGGTACGGGAAACTAGACCAATGTACAGTGCCCACACTGAATACCCGTTTGAAGAGGACTATCAAAGATCGACTATTCATACAGGACCAATAACCAAACGAGGTGCTTTGAGCGACATTTCACGAATGAGATCGGAAACATTCATCGATAATATTTTTAACTTCCGATTTTCGGAAACAACCACACAAACGAATCCCTCTGAAACCCAACCAACTATCGCCCTAGCAACAACTCAAGCCGTGACAACACCAGAAATTATCAGTGTAAAGTCGACCGCAACGCCTGCAACCGAAACCCCAACAACCATTTCAGGATCTCTGGTTGAGTCACCGGCGACAGTACATGTTGCTCACAATGATTTGATCCAGTTAAGTGGAGTACACATCGTATTTTCTAACGGACTTCAAAATGCAAGCAACGAAGTTCCAACAATACATTTAACAGCCTCTCTGACACCCCCAAATACAAGCTCGCCTGGTAGTAAACAAGTAAAAAGCGGTAATACAGCATCACATGACATCATAGAGAAATTAGTGGGGACAGCTGTAATACGCAATGGTCATTTGTATCTTGTTATTTATCCTTTCGGTCAAAACAAATCAATTGATATGATATTTAACAAAACACACCATAAACGCGTTGACATGTCTCTGCCACAAACCCCGTTACCAGTACCGGAAACTACGCATAGAACAACTGTCACGACGACGCCAATGCCGACGACGAAAGAGAAAGTAGTGGATATCCTAGAAGCTTTCGCTAGTACCCTTTTCCTTGAACAAAGTGCTTTGGATGAACAGCAACAAAATGGTACTTTGGATGAACATCATCAGCATCAGCATATCCACGACCATCAAGCTCATAAACATTATAATGCAACTGGTACTGAACGCGTTTTAAATCCAGTTCCAAGATATATGTCTCCGTGGCATAACATAAGTTTGTCTAAGATTGGTCCATATCCAGGAAGAAACTCTTCAATCAATCTCGAGAAGGAGGACAACGACTACGAGTTGTTTCAGTTTATTGCAAACGCATCTGATCCTTTTGAGCAGATACAAGCTATTATAGAAACAATTACTAATGCTAGTAAGTTAACTAATTCAACTGGTGGAGATGAATCAAATTCTAGTGACGGAAAGGCGGCTTTCAATTTCGAATTAAAAATACAAACTAACATTATTTCTGAGAATATTGATATAAAACCAACAACGCCGGTTGTCGATTCGTCGGAGGAAGTGACTGATTCAAACATTGACAGTCCAAACATAAAATCACCCAGCGATCCAACATCCACAACTACTCAGCTTCTGATCAAGGCAAATACTCACGAGTCCAAAAATTTGCAATATGACCAAGCCCAAGGCGTACCTCTCGAAAACGGTGTATCACGATCTACAACAACACAGCAATACCAGCAGATCACGGACGCTCCAGCTGATCAACCTCCCTTTTACCAGGCACTATCAGCCAATTCACAAGCGTATCCATCAGCTCCAACTACCGACGCTCCGGATTTGAGAAGTACAGGCCCGTTGTCGGATACATACGAAAACATCGTTAGTACTGCTGAAACAATCCCGACCACACGAGAATCGGTATCGTCAACACGTAAAGTTACTGACCAAACGTTATTTCTGACAACATCTACAGAACCCATGACCACTTCTGAGTCTGCTACAGATGTAATATCAACAACAACGACACCTACCTCGTATACAACTACAAACGAAGAAACGACAACTCAACCGTCAACGTATCCACCCACAACGACTACAACGTCTCCAACCACAACAACTACAACTCCTAAAACCACGACTTCTACAACTACAGCTACAACGACAACAGGAAAAGCACCAATCGTAATGCCTAAACCCACTAGCAATTACTTGAATTTATTTTCGGAGGTTTCGCCGTCTTTTGCACTTAATAAAGAAAGCGTTATTTCGAAAACAGGCCATACTGAGCAGGTCAGCGCAATAAATAAGCTTATTGAAGATATTCGAAGAATTCAACTCCAAAATATGTTTAAATACAAAAATACAAAATATGGCACAGGACTACCAAATCTTCAGGAACCAATTCGGAACACTCCATCTCCGTTTAACCCACCGCGTTTTCAAGATACTTCTCCTGTTCGCTCCATGCAAACTCGGCTACCGTCTCTGAGCAACTCTATCGCAAGGCACCATAACACAGATTTCAGCAATCACCTTTCGGATATGAACAATGTGCTTGACGCGATGCTTGTGTTGTCCGTGGATGACATGCTAGTAGACCATACGAGTCTACATGGTGCTTTGTTAGTTGCCTCGAGGTCTGATACTCGTCGCGAGTAGCTCGATTGGAGCAGCCAAACACACAGATATCAGACTTCAGTTTAAGTACGTGCCGTTGCGGTTAACCGCAATACGAAATTGGAATGAGTTGTGAGCAACATGTCACGTATATTATATAGGGCATTTAAACCGGGAAATGGACCTAGCGAACATAATAGTTGTGGTATTATTATTATAACAGTACTGTTTTGTGAAATGTGCAATAATTGAAAAGACGCTCTCATTTATGTACTTATGTACTTAAAGTTACCATTGCCGCCATACCAGATTCGGTAGTTGTTATTTTACGGTTTTTGTTGTATTTTATGTGTCTTCAACAACATATATTTGAAAGTGTTTAGACATGACATACGTTAATTTTGTCACTTTTGGTGCATTTTTCATCATGAAGACAACTCGAACGATTGACATAATTGATACACAAATACAAGTTGATCGTAAGATATATATTGATGACTTTCAATGTTGACTTCGAGTCACTTTGCTAGTTTATGGTTAAAGTAACAGTTGATTCCTAATGGAGATTGTCACGAATTGGGCATCAAGCATGTACAAAGTTAATTGTACTGAATTTTGTAAATGACATCCGTAAGTGTGCTAAGATTGTTCGATTTAACCGGATGTTTTTATTGATTTGTGTGAGTATACTTGTACTTTAAAGTTGTTATAGATTTATGCCGTAGGCTACAATAAATAAAAAGAATGAAAACCAGTTACCATTATGTGGTTTTTAGTTTGTATAGAATGCATGATTGTACCAAGCTTAACGGAAATGGAACAAAAACATAGTTCATTAAGGAACTGTCAATCAAGCATTGCGTTCCCTTCATAGGAAGTTTGCATTTTATGCAGAAATTACTCCGATGATTTAAATTAGCATTGACGTCATGATAGCCATAAAGTCTGTATTTTGGACGGCCTGTCAAATAATTGTTAAATTGTTCATAACCCTTGCTGAAAATAGCAACTGCAAGCAAATTATATCTCCGTCTAGTTTTTATGATATAATGACAATTACGCAAATAAATTACTTTAAGAAAGTATGTCATATTATGTTACCGTCAAAATGCACGCTGTTACGTCTAAAGCACGCTTACATACGCCAAAGCTGCCGGATGAAGGAGCTGAAAGGTGATGTTTCTTGACAAATGTTATGTAAATCGTTTCAGGCTAAAAACGCATGTGCACATGTCTGTCCATTTAGTTGTCAACTTGTTAAAATAAACTGCTTCTTCCGTATACCGTTAGCAGACGCATTATTATTACATCGCAATAAATCAACACCTCACATAGGTTTAAAATTAACAAGACAAACTGCAGCGAGTGTAAGGCTTGTTGTTCTTTTGTAAACAGAACCCCATTGTTACTCAAGTTTTACCTTTTGACGGCTTGCAAGTTATTTTATAGGCTGACAAGGCTAAACGAAAAAAAACGGCAGACATTGTATTTAGTAATAAGATTTATTCTGTCTCTATATCCGATATACGAGCAATACAATAACCACATAAACAAATTAACCCATTTATGCCTAGTGGACTCTCCCATCCTTCTAAATTTGATCAATTTATTTCTAAAATTTATTTCTATATTTGGAATATTTCTTACAGAAATTCCTTTAAGCAAACAGCGCAGACCCTGATGAGACGCCGCATCATGCGGCGTCTCATCTGGGTTTAAGCTGTTTGCCAAGGCCTTTTTCTAGACACTAGGCATAAATGGGTTTAATTAACAATATTAACGGCATCATCATCACCGTCATCATCATCAGCTTCACCTCCATCGCTGCTTTATGTAAGAAATTACTTTATACATGTCTCATCAATTAACGGATCCAATTGAAAATTTCCCCATAGATTACCATAGAGAACCATAGAGAACCATCTCTTACTTGATTTTATTTCCATCATAAACGCAAAGTTGGCGCCCAATCAATTCAAAGAGCATTTACGACAATACATCAAATTGTGAATGGGGCTGTAATGTAATGTATAAAACTGCTAACATGAAAATGTATACAATGTAAATACGTGCTTGATATTTCGGTGATCCATCAGTATTTCAGATGAAATATTCAAAGAATTATGTCGGCGTTCTTTGTACTAGCCCAAGCGTCTACGTGTGTAGTCAGTTTACATTTTTATTGAAAGGTTAAGTAACTTCTAAACTATGTAATTTATTTACATACAACGTGCCATTCAACCCAAATGCAAGCGTCTGGAAAACAGTCTCTTTGTTTTATATAGAGAGTCATGACCCTTAAACGTACGGGGGTAACATAATAAACGTATTCTACAAGTTATTCACATAAGTGATTACTTGGTCGTGATTATCTAGGTCAATATACTTAGATATAAATTTATTATCACATATTTATTGACGCGAGATAGAACGGAAATGAAACATACAACAGACTTCCCGAAACCAGTTTGTCATACCGACACATTTTGAGTTTGTCCGATATTTATCAAGAAAAAATTGGTCCGACACTCAGACCGACTTTTTTAGTCTAAATTACATACAAAGCATGAGTTTACAAAAGTTATATCAGAACAATTCAATACAGTTCGGTTTTATATTTATTCACATTAAAAAAAGTCTTTACTTTTATGTTCTTAACAAATCCAAAAGTTGTAAAAGATTTAACATGGCTATGGGTAATGCAAAACATGGTGAATGCTATAAATAATCTTCATAATTTTGAATGTCAATCAATAGAGTCGCACATACACACCGCGTAACGTGAAGATAAAACATATTTCGTTTTTTTGACTTGACGTCATTTGACGTTGAAATCTTCATTTTGCAGAAATAACGTCTTGCAATCGGCAAATAAACCAAAAAAGCCAATGATAGTTATCTTCATTATTATTAAGATAATTATGGAGAGTAATGTGGCATTGTTGAGTACAAATAAGTTTATAATTCGACTAAGAAAATGTAAACAACGACGTTTGCGAGTCATTTGGGCTAACTACAAACTAGTTTGTATTCGACTCTTTCTTTAAAATCGTTTCATCCAATCATTCAATATTATTCACATTCTATCTGTGTTTTAGCTGCGCTCTGGAAAAGCTTAATGCATGTTTGTCTATGCAGTCCACACAGGCTAATATGGTACAACACTTTCAGCTTAGACTGGTTTTTCGTTTAGAACGGACTTCCTTTAAAAAAAAACAATACAAGCTGACTTGCAATGCTTATCTTGCACGACACTTTACGTACGTGCATTAAACCCGGCTTTCCCTGAGACCAACTCATGCATATTTTGAAATATATATATTCTTACAGTTTCTCTGTTTACGAAATTAGAAGGGATTGTCTGTGAACATAAATTAACGCTTTCGTGATTCCCATGGAAACTCACATATATGTTTGACAAATTCATTCGACAGCTTCATTCTATGGATCAATGTGTAAGGTAAGTGTTTACTTTTTCTTAGTGACAGATAGTTTATTCAGACTTATACAACAGTACATCGTCTTCAACTCAAATATACAAATTATTTTCTGTCACGTGAATACGAGTAATAACATAAAATTATGTAACATAAGTTCAATTACAAAATACAAATACAAATAAACACAATATATGCCAAGAACACGTAAGTTCTATCGAGGGGTGATGAAATCTATCAAACAGTATTATTTAGGAATGTATTTCTAATAACTAAAGCTTCTTGAATATATTTACATACATATGAAATTACTAATCTATCACTTGAAACTAATAACTTGTGGAATTTATACACAGATGGGTTAATATAAAATTTACGGTTAATATATCTTTTTCTTAAATCTATATAACAGTGACATATACATATAAAATTAGTATTGGTGTTGTTGACGACGCTATATAAATTGAAGGGACTGTAAACCACGAATGACGAAAAAAAGAAAAGTTCTAAAATACCGTTTTTTTTTTACAATTATTAGTTTATATTGATTAAAATATCTGTTCCTTTTTCTTTCTATTTATTTTGCTGACATATTTATTAGTTTTGTTTCGAACGCTCCCTTTACATATTTCGCATAAAGTATTTGGATAAGCTTCGCGATTAATATGTGCAATTTCCGATAAAGACGTACGGATACACCTTTGATATTCTGGTTCCAATAACTATGTGTTATTCATTTTAAAAATATGCAATATGAATGTAGATCTAATTTAATTGATATTATTGAGTGGTCCGATTTTAACCCTGGGGAAATTTTGCAATCACTAGCAAATTAAAAAAATTAAACGAGACTTACCTTGGTTAAGTAGATGTTTAATTGTAATTCTCTGAGTTAAGGTTGGAGTGAAGGCTTAAATGAGATGGGATTTGCGCATGCGCGGCAGTTTTCGAAGCATATTTTTTCTACATTACTCCATCAGGTATGTCGATTTCATAGTTTTGACTAATAATTATTTTATAATATTGACAATATTTGTAACAAAAGTGAAACTACTAGGATTGCTTCTAATTGTCTTTAAATTACTTCCCTTTACTTAAACTATAACGATTGAAAACGCATGGATTAATTACACATGTGTAGGCATTTATTGAAATTTATGGTGTATAAAAAATTAGCGATTGAACATTCAATTATTGTGTTTAAAAGATGGTAAAATGAGTTTTACACCTACTTTATAAACGGACTAACATTCCAGATATTTTAAAGTCTCGGTCAGCAGCTGGAGCGTGCTCGTCGCGAACGAGGCGAGAGTCGCCCGCTGAAGAACTTCTCACCTGTACATATTTCCTTATAGAGGGGAACTTCTGCGGGTGGCTCTGCTAATCCAGTTGAGTCCGTCACCCTCGAGCCGGACGTCTTCTCTACTCTGCTAAACTTCGCTGTCTCCCTGAACATGATGACGGTTGTCCCCAAGCGGAATTTGTGTCCGTAGGGGATCATTAACCTGGTCTAGGAGTTTGTCCAGGGTCGAGTTCAGGAGTGGAACAGGGTTCGCTGTCTGTTTGAACGTAAGGATCGGGAGTTTACCAAACCTAGTATTGTTTACGAAGATGTATGGAAGAGCTGGTCACCACCATACTCGCCTGTAGCGGGAAGGGGACAGCGGGTTTACCAGAGTAGAAGACGGACGGGGCGGACCTGGAGAAATCCAGGACATCTAGGGGGTGGCTTTAGAGAGGGACCCCGGGGCGGCGGTACTCAGTGCGCTCAACGCACTTGGGAAACCGTCTCGGGGATAAAGACGACGGCCGATGACGACGAGAGGGGCCATAAAGGCGGAGCTGTGTGCTGCACTCCCTTGGCGGAGGCGTTCAGACAGGAATTATCTTGAAATTGTCTATTTTTTTACATTTTTACCAGTGCACATTAAGGTCTCATTGGCCACCGTGCACTGGTCTATTTGGATTTAAAATTATATCTTTGGCGAATACCCGGGAAGCCGGGGTAAATTTGACCTACTTTGGCTCAAAATTAATCNAATAAAAACAATAAAAAAAAAAAAAAAAAAAAAAAGTATTTTGAAGTACACACATCCAATACAAATATATGGCCTGCAAGATGTTGCAAAGATCTATTAATAAACGTTGAAAGATTTTAATTAATGCATAGGTGTGCCACTTGTAAGAAATTACATTATTTGTGAACACACTGTAAGCAAAGTCCAATTTGAAACAACTGTGTAATTTACATTGATAACAAAGGTATTGGCCAACATGTAGAAAAAATCCTGACAAATTTTCTTAAAAAATGAGCGAAATGTGGTTCCCTTAAGTAGAAGATCGGGCAAAATGGGCCATTGTCAGGCATTTAGGGGAGAAAAACTGCTTTAATTTGCAAGCCACTACAATAATTAAGGGATTTATACAAACCTACACATGTCTGCCATAACCCCTCAGCAGGGTTTCTCCAGAAAACTATTTCTTGTGGAGAAATTTGTGTTTTTAATGACCATGTTGGGAAAACATGGATACCATCTGGAGAAGAATAGGAACCTTATGTGAGCAGCAACTTTATAATTCTTTTTCGTGACAAAAAACCTAATTTCCAGCCATTTTGTTGCAATTTCTTTGCTGTGTAGAGGCCTATAGTGAGTGTATGTGGGCACATATGCATACGAATGTACTTTTAATGCCCTATATATTATCAATAGTGCCTTTTCAACATGCTCCAGTTTGACTTCTTTTTACCAACACTTCTTTGGAAAAATATAAAGAAAGACTTGACTGCTTTGTCACATAAATTAATTGGTTAGGTACATAGAATGATGTTTTAATAAGTGTATGTGGGGGTTGTATGCATAATATTTAAATGTGGCGTGTTATGAGCCTTTTGATACTAATTCGACAAGCGTCATACTGAGCAAAACTCATTTGAAATGACGTCGCTAAACTTGCCCTTAATTTTGTTTAGATAACCTAATGTTTTCTGTGATTTTACTATTAAGCGTATTTAAGTAACATAAAAATCGGCACAGACTGATATTTTGTTAACACATTACTGTTTATTGCATTTCACTAATGCAGCGACAACCAATGATTGAAGGAGAATTTCCAGATAGGTAATTTTTCCAAAACAAAATGTTATTTGTTATAGACAAATTTAGGAATGAAATATCTATAAAAAAAAATGCATTAATACCAGATTGAATTTCTCATTCAGCCTTAAGAAAACATTGACGATTTCCATTTATTAAATTAAACTGTAATGTGTAAACAAAATATCACAGGAATTTCGAAAGATCATGGTAGCCAATTTTACTTTCGTTTTCGTTTGAAAATATGTCGTTGTTTTTTGTAATTATTTTGTACATGTCACCATAAAAATAAAGTTGATTAAAAGAATAACACTTACCTTGCTCACAGACAAGTTAAATCCAAATAATATTAATAGCATCAAGCTAAAATCGGTATCAACATGTGTTGAAGTCTTGTTTGTGTCTATAAACTAGCCATGGCCAAATTCGTTAAAAGGGTAGTTACAAGTTAGCTCATTGAAATTAAAAGGTCAAATTCAACTATTTGTTTGATACATAATTCCTTCCATGGCCAGTCTGTGCCGATTTTTATATAACTTAAATACGCTAAACAGTAAAATCACAGAAAACATTAGGTAATCTAAACAAAATTAAGCGCAAGTTTAGCGACGTCAATTCAAATGAGTTTTCTAATTATGACGCTTGCCGAATTAGTACCAAAAAGCTCAGAACACGCCACATTTAAATATTATACATACAACCCCCACATACACTTATTAAAACATCATTCTATGTACTTAACCAATTAATTTATGTGACAAAGCAGTCAAGTCTTTCTTTATATTTTCCAAAATAGTGCTGGTAAAAAGAAATAAAACTGGAGCATGTTGAAAAGGCACTATTGATAATATATAAGGCATAACAAGTGCATTCGTATGCATATGTGCCCACATACACTTACTATAGGCCTCTACACAGCAAAGAAATTGCAACAAAATGGCTGGAAATTAGGTTTTTTACCACGAAAAAGAATTATAGAGTTGCTGCTTACATACGGTTTCCTATTCTTCTCCAGATGGTATCCATGTTTTCCCAACATGGTCATTACAAACGCAAATTTCTCCAAAAGGAATAGTTTTCTGGAGAAACCCTGCTAAGAGGTTATGGTATACATGTGTAAGTTTGTTTAAATCCCTTAATTATTGTAGTTGCTTGCAAATTAAAGCAGTTTTTCTCCCCTCAATGCCTGAAAATGGCCCATTTTGCCCGATCTTCTACTTCAGGGAACCACATTTCGCTCATTTTTTAAGAAAATTCGTCAGGATTTTTTCTACATGTAGGCCAATACCTTTGTTATCAATGTTAATACACTGTTGTTTCAAATTGGACTTTGAAATTTTTTAATTTTTCGAATTTACTTACACTATGTAAGTTCATGCAGAAATACACACTGCTGCTCGAATGGTATTAGATAACACACTAAATCCGCAAATATTCGAAATAATCATGTCCATGAGCGATTAAACAATTTTAGCCCCGCCCACATTTGAGAGTACCATGCTGTTTTGCAATGTCTAATCATTCGTAAGTCACGCCCACTTGGAACTATTTTTATAAGAATGTCGTTAAAATTAAGCAAAGAAATTGATGTGAGTCACAGGTGTAAAAGGCGTTGATGAATGAGGGATGATTTCAGCAGTTTGTCGAGTGAAAAAAGAGATAGTGCAAACAATTAACATTGGTGAAATTGTACATAAAACAATAAGGAGACGACATTCTTATATTAAAAAAATGACGTCAATACTATTTCAACAATCGCCATTTAAACAGTTTAAGGTAAAAAATGCATCCATGTTTAAATGCATACTTTTTAATTCTTGCCTGCAATCCGTAAGATTCCACTGCGATAATTAAAGTAAAAGTCATTTTGTATACTACTAAAGTGTATGTACCACTAATTTAGCTTAAACTCAGACTCCTATTTTCGGACGTTGAACTTTGCTATACATATTTATTTGTATTGTTTCTCGGCGTTTATATGACTTTCGGTCTACGCAATTCCTGATAACATAATGTTTATGTTATGACCTTTAAGAAGTTGCTTTAATAAATGTTGGATTCCCTATTCCTTATCGTCGACTAAATTGTTGCTCCCTCTATCTGATGTCTCTCTTCTTTATATATACATGTATTCAATAATTAGTAAACACAATTTATATTGATTGATAATGTTTAAGAAATAAAAAAAAGTAAACTCCCTAATCACCTTCCCCAAATTATAACTTCATTGTGGTTTATTCGAACTTTCGTTTTTTGAAATAACTTTTTGTGAATTACATGTATATGCTCACCTGTTGTCACAATATATGTATCATGTATAATGTTACATGTGAAACAAAATAAAGATACGTTCTGTTCTGGTAAAGCATTTCTCGAGGATCTGATTGATTTGGTCATTACTATACAAGACAATAACTATGTTCTTAAATAATAATTTAATACAACTTCGTGTTTTTTTCTTAAAATTTAATACAAAACCCACATCAAAAGCGCGACAAAAACTTAAAATGCGATTCCGGAATGTTTGCTCCCCCACCCAGTTTATCATCCCATCTTTCTCATGAGTTATCGTCAGTATTTCATGGCGAATGCATCATTTCATGGTGAAAAAGTCGATTAAAGACTCACTTTTTAAAGAATTCCGCTGTTTGTGATAATTAGAATCCGTATATTTGCATATTTTGTCTTTTTGTTGAGTGTTTACATTTCACACTTTTGAACCCAACGTTCATGTAGACTGTAGCCTTCTATCTGCGTGTGTTATTAAATAAAATATTTAAACTTTATTATTGTCTCATTCGTGTACATCCATATATAATTATACAAACACATATACAAATATTCACATAAAACATGCATACGACCATTCTATTGAAGAATTTTAAGAGACATACTTATTCAAGATTACATTACTTCAAGACTATTACATATAAACACAAAGTATTAAAAGTTAGGTGACCATCGCTAATCGTTAATAAAAACAAAAAACTACTAAAAGACTGATGAATTTGTAAAATCTGAGAGTTGTAAATCGGTGATGATGATGTACTTTTATTTTTGTTGTGTTTAATCTCTTGACAAGTAACAATTGTTCGCTTCAATTTTTTGCTCATTGATTAAATGTCTGTTAAAATAGTATTAATGTCTCTTTTGTATATTGTGTTGTACTGTAAATCGCTAAATATTTGCGTTTTGTTTTATTTTACTTGGTTCGGGTCTAGTTGTTAACAACAAAAAAGTGACAAAATGAATAGAGTATAGCGCAGGTGACTTTTGATATGATGTGATTTCAAAAGTCACCAACCATATATTCTTTATACGTCATTAATTAATAAACTTTACTCTTACATGAGATCATTTTAAACATGAATCTTGATTTTCCATAAACCAAAATATTCTTCCTTTTTTAATGTCTGTTATAATTTTTTTAGATTTGAAACAATTTAACTTATTTGAAACTATTTAATATGCATCAAATTCATGTGGCTAATGATAAACATACACAACAAGCTTTGTTTATTGGTCTTGAACAACCTTATCGTGCCTTCTTCCTGAATTGCACGATGATCTTAATGATTTACTTTAAGATGCTATGTTTAAAGCTTTTTAATAAAGCCGATATAACGTTAATACTCATACCCAATGGTTTCACTTAATTGTGCCTCAGAAAGTTACAGTTAAATTGAAACGTTGTGTCTTCTATTGCTATTTAGTTTGAATCAATGTGATATGCCGTTATTTTTTATGTACACTTCAATGTTTAAAAAATAATTTTGTGAGGTGTAATGCAAAGTGGGATGTTTGACGATCCTTAAAACCGGTTTGTACCCTGAGTGATTTTGCATTTACCGTTCCAAGGCGGTGACCCCAGTTTTCACTTTCATAAGTGTTTATGAAGGCGGTGACCCCAGTTTTCAATATCATAAGTGTTTATGAAGGCGGTGACCCCAGTTTTCACTTTCATAAGTGTTTATGAATTCAGTGTCTTAAATTAAACCCAAAGGTGACATAAACATCAAACAGTTCGAAATTAACTAAAACGATATATGTATTTAATATTTAACTTCCTCTTTAATATATATATATTTAATATGTAACTTCCTCTTTGATATATATATATATATATATATTTAATATTTAACTTCCTTTTTTATATATATATATTTATTTAATATTAAACTTCCTCTTTGATATATATATATATATATATTGAATATTTAACTTCCTCTTTCATATATATATATATATATATATATATATATATTTAATATAAGGTTAATAGAAGGTTCAGTGCGTGGAAAATGGGATATAAACAATGTGATGCTCTGGCTATAGATCATATGGGATATAAACAATGTGATGCTCTGGCTATAGATCATTGAGCGCTTCAGACCACACTGCGCATGGCCACGCATTATATCAGGTTATAGATCTAACACCACTGTAAATGTCAAGTCCTAGCCACGCAATGCACTTTTCATATGTTATATAATGCTAATTGTACAATTAACTGTCATAAACCCTTAGTGACCCCGGAAACAAACGAACGTGTAGTTGTGATCATTAAAACACAAACAACTTCGTGCATTATTCATATGGAGGTTCTTATCTTGTCTAATATATCAGTTTAAAAACAAGTGCAATAAGGCTAAAAAAAATACATATTGTTAGTATTAAAGTAAACATTTTTGTCGTGTTCTGAGAAAACTGGGCATAATACTTGTGCGTAAATTGTCATCCCAGATTAGCCTGTGCAGTCCGCACAGGCTAATCAGAGACGACAATTTCCGCTTTTATGGAATTTTTCGTTAAAATGACGTCTCTTCTTAGCGAAAATACAGTGTAGGCGGAAAGTGTCGTCCCTGATTAGCCTGTGCGAACTGCACAGGCTAATCTGGGACGACACCTTACGCACATGCATTTTGCCCAGTGTTCTCAGAACACGACACATTTGACGTCACAAGCGGACCATTATTCGTTTCCGTTCGCCAATATAATCATATCGGCCTCGGGTCGATTTTCTATATCTGAAAAGAATCCGATCGCGCAAAGTAAACTAAACAAAATGGCGTCCACGAAGATAAATAAAGTTAAGCCACAAATCAAAACACAAAAAATGAATAACTATAGTTAATCGTAGCACACAATTGGAATAATGGAAATATCAATTACAACTGAAATTGTAGATTAGATCGATGACACTTTTTTAGCCTTTAATTGAACAAAATGTATCTACCAGATAAACGACACGCTTGCCTCAACGACAATTTTAATCCAATACTTATAACAATAAAATTATCCTGATAACAATTATGCACTTCCAGTTTCTGTTCTTCCATCCATTAATCTTAATTTAATTTAGTTTTATTTTAACCACGCAATTTTTTAAACGTTTGTGTAGAATGCTTACAAATATGAGCAAAACACTATTTACGAAATCGTATGACTGGTCGGGAAAATTATTTAAATTTAATTTTGTATTGAAATGTCCAATAATAAATGACAAACACACAATACAAAATATGTTTGGATTGGTTCGCTGCTTATTTATAAAACATTTATTCTGGATCAAACTGTTGTGTTTCGCCACAGAAATTACGCCACACGAGAAACGTCATTAATTACGTGAAAGAAAATAAAAGTAAGAAAAGCTGGCTTTGTAATAAATTTTAGTGTAGTAACGAAATAGGAATATGTGTATTATCGGGCCGTTGTATGGGCAGGGGACCGATTAAAGACGTCCAACCCAGCTCTGCCGTATGTTATTGTCTGAATAAATTGTGCTGGGTCGTAAACGCATGACTTTATTATGCCGACAATGTAATCGGATTTGTATGTTGAATCTAACACTTATTTATAAACTAAGAATTGTAA
Source organism: Dreissena rostriformis (assembly GCA_007657795.1). Taxonomy (NCBI): domain Eukaryota; kingdom Metazoa; phylum Mollusca; class Bivalvia; order Myida; family Dreissenidae; genus Dreissena; species Dreissena rostriformis. Next base: position 13,887 of record VMBQ01005077.1, on the reverse strand, counting down.
GTTGCTGTGTTAACTTTTTGACATTTTAGACGCGTGTTTTGAATGTATGCATAAATGTGGTTTGTGTGTTTGTACCATTACCGCACAAACATTCGAACAAATGCATACTAGAAAAATATCTTCGGTACATGATACTTTTTATCACGTAGATTCATTTATATTTTCAGTTAAATGTTCCCATTAAACAAAATTGAGTGTTCATCGTTGTTTCAGATTTCCTCGTAAAGAAAACAACCCATCGAACAGATCCCTGAGACTTCGCAAATGCCTTGCCAGAGGAATTCTGTAGTTCAAAATCCCGACGCAAAGAAGATAATCCAACACGAACAATTGGTAAATTCTCCCAACAGAGTAAATCCTTACCGTTCAACTAATGACAGTCCCTACCAGCAAAATGCTTGGATGACACGGTCGCTGCCTTTGATACGACGCAAAATTAGTGGCCAACAAATGGGTGGGAGTCCCGACAGTAGGCGGAAAATTTCGATGTTTAAAGACGGCAAGTGTTCTGAGCTTTCTGAAAAGATAAACACCACAAGCATTGCGAATTATGAAAATATTATTGAAAAAAAAATCGACCTATCGCATGTTTTTACCGTTGGTCTCAAGAAGCAACATCCTAGACCGAAATTGCAGTTGCCACCGATTGGTCTCGACCAAATAACGCACGGCAACGAGCAATCCACAAGCATTGCAAATTATGAAAATATTATTGAAAAGCAAATTGACTTGTCGCATGTTTTCCCCGTGGGTCTGAAGAAGCAGAATTCTAGACAAACAGTGTTAATGCCACCTGTAAAAAACACGATTGGTGTCGACGAAATCACGCACAACGACGAGCACTCCACAAGCATAGCAAATTATGAAAATATCATTGAACAACAAATTGACTTGTCGCATGTTTCTACCGTTGCTCTGAAGAACCAACATTCTAGACCAAAATTGTCAATGCCACCTGTATCACACGCGATTGGTGTCGACCAAATAACGCACGGCGATGAGCACGTGGTCGCGATTAACTCTCAATCTAAAACTCGTGCAGGTCGGATGTCGACAGTGTTTAAGCCTAAACCTTGCTGGTGTCTACGGTGCTTATTCATGAATGCGATGTTTTTCAACGGAGACCCGAGACTCGAGATGTGGGGAAACTATCCCTGTTTTGGACGGCCTGTCTGTCCTGTTTTGGACGGTGATAATACGACGACAGTCAGCATTGAATAATTCATCGTCGACTTTTTTACACAGTTCAACACCTGTAAAACTTGAAAATTCGACGAACTACACAACTGTTATGGCAACATATTGAACATCTATATATCTTTTACATATCGTCTGTGAAGTTAAATAAAACGAATTTGAAGAACGGGTTGCTTTTAAATATACAGTCTTTAATATGCAATCATATCAAACAGTGTATTTATAAAGATTATTGTTGTGCAGCATGCATGTATACCTTGTTATTTAGTTTATTTAAGTAAGCGACATAGGTATTTTATCACTCATATTGTGTATATGAGATAGTATCAATATACTGCTTGTGAAAATAAAATAATATACTAGTATAAACACACGTATATCAATTCTTGAGTAAAATTATAAAGCGTTTGTCATAGTTTTAACTAATAAGTTGGACATTATTAACATTACTTTTGTAGTACGATGTAACGTTTTGCAACAAAAGCTTTTCTGCTATATAACATCATTCACGTTTTGTGTAATAGGACATCGATAAAGTTCAAACGCGAAACATTTATATAAAATATTAAAATGTATTTTAAAAGTCCATATTTAGCACTAGCCTAATACATGAGACGTTGACCGCGAATGAAATATATTCGCATTGCGAATATTACCAATACAAAAAGTATCTTAATATTCGTATTAGGCCAAACGTGTTTAGATAATTGCGCACTCGCCCTTATTGATAACACGTCATATTAGATTTGCAATAGTCCGTCTCCCATTCGTCAATTACCAAATTTATAGCCAATACACAGTCATAGCGTCCAGTTGAAGACATTTTGAATCTCACGCCATCTGATACCAGACAGTGCTTGAATTTAGTCCCGTTTACAAATACCCCTCAATTACGAATGTACACCAATCGTATTGCCTGTGATTTAAAACCACACACCGACTACCGTTTAATAGTTTTGGGTGAAACTTTAAATATTTATTATTAATTAAGCGGTTAAAATAAAGTAAGAAACATATCATCGGCACACACTGAACGTAAGGATTGTCACGATTAAGCAATAAAGCGGTACTGTATCGCATTATATCGTGGTGCGCTGATAGTGTATAGTAACCAGTTTACAACCATACTGAACATAAGTACAGTATACCGGTAACCATTTAACGCATTGTATGTCATTAGACCAGTTGAATATTATTGTTTACATTCGTGATTTTTCGCGCATGCATACCACATGTGGTTAGCGTGTGGCTATGATATTAATTAGTAAAAATATCAGTTTGAATAAAAAATAATCAAATTTTAACGAAAAATCAACATCTGTGGGAAAAAATCACTGTCAAATATATATAACATGGGTGGTGCGGTAGTCGATGGGTGGTGCGGTAGTCGATGGGTGGTGCGGTAGTCGAGTGGTAATACTCTGGTCTACCATTCCAGAGGTCGTGGGTTCATTCCCTGGCTGGGGCACTGGAAATTTTAGAAATGCTTCAAGTGTTTCCCACCCAACTAGAGATGTACTGGTATGAAACCCAGGTAATTCTCGCAGGTATCGGTGCTATACACGGAGCACGTAAAAGAACCAATGGATCTATTCGCAAAAAGCTAGGGTATCGCACCCGGATTCCTTGTATCTCAATAATGTGTCTTCTGATTGCTGTCTCTTCAAACATTTTTACAAATGCTTGGTCAAATTTTAGGAAATAAAAATGTATTTGTAAAAAGAAATAAAAATGCATTTGTAAAAATGTTACAAGATATGTACATTTCCAGAAAGGCAATTCATTTCTACGTTTAATAAGACCGAGCTCATAGAAATCGCTGCTTAATAAAAAAAAATAAACATATTGATTTAAAACTCTATTACATCGAAAGACTTAGGCTTGTTTCAAACGCTCTCGAGTCCGTTTCCTGGGATTCCAGTACTTGGTGCCTATGTGTCTAGAGAACGCTCCCACACTGTTCAAAGCGATGTACCCTATTTCGGATCATTTTGAGTTAGATACCTTGTAATATATACTCGTCTATATTTGAAAGTGATTTTTTTTTCAGAGAAATTGATTTTTCGTTATAATTTGATTATTTTTCATTAAAAATGATTTTTTTTAACTAATACACATCATAAAGTCACACGCTTACCACCTGTGATGCACACTGACTGATTGGCAAAAGCACTGGTTAAAACAAAGCCTTGTGAAAAAAATGAAATACATGACATAATTTAAATGTGATGTTAATTTTATTGTACATTTAATTAATTTTCTTTTTTCATTGAATCACAAAATGTATTAATTTTAATATAAAACTGAAACAAAAACTCCTTCTGCACATAATGCAAATTGAACTTTCTATATGAATATTGAGATCTCTTTATTAGTTATTACGAATGATAAATATCTAGCATTTTATATCATAGATATATATTGTTTTCATTTTCGTAATAGTATTTACCCCCTTTGCGATCTAACGTAATTGCTTGTCTTAATGATGTTTTTTTCGCACATGTCGTAACGTACAATCTTTAAAAGTAAAGAGTTTATATTTCACGTTCACCAGCTAAATCCGTTAAACGTTTATTAGTAAATGTGTATATATTATTTTAGTTATTAAACGCTTTATTATTATGATTAAACTGGCTTATATCTATACAGTATATACCGGTAGTTTATGATAATTTATGTTGGACAAATGATTTAATGTTATCAATATACTACGTATGTAATTAAAGCAGCTATTTTGGCGTTAAATTACTCCACGAAATGACTGTTCAGTACTAAAGTTGTCATAAATTGTGTTTGATGACCAGACATTCGTCTGCCACCTGTGGTTTATGACACCATGTAGTAAGCAATTGTCTGGTCAAGGTTGGGGCAACTTTTAATTTAAGGCAATTACATTCGTCAAGCAAATTTATTTAATGCGTGACGGGAGTAGTTTGTTTCCTTGCATAGGTTCCAGAATATATTTGTAAAGACCAGTTGATTGTGATTGTTTACATTCGGGATTTTCCGCGCATGCGCACTGACTGGTTGGCAAAAGCACTGATTACAGTAACGTAAAACATGTATAAAGGGCTTTTGTTTAGTCCATAAATCGATAAAAAAAATCCAAAATAAACATAAAACACCTAGATAATAGTGCAAATATATCATATTTAGTACAAATAAATGAATATAATAAATATAATTTCTTCTTTATAAAAATACGACTTAAGAGTAAAGTTGGTCGGAAGACTAAATTGTATACTGACAATTCCACAAATCAAAACTATGAATTAGCCGTATTTTTTCTTAGAATAAATGATATTTCATAAAAGATAAAACATATTATAATTTGATAATAATTATAAGTGGTATGGATGTGATATTGTTAGTTTTCATCAGCGATCGAAATTTAGTGTAAGAGGTGCATTGAATCAATTATAAAACAAAGCCTGAATCGATTATGAAACAAAGCCCAAAAAAGGCGGAAAACATAACAATTTTTAAATGTTGTGGTAATTTTCTTTTACATTGAATGAAATTTCGTTTCGATTACAATGAATGCCAGATTAATAAATTTTAACATTCAAATGAAAAAAAAACTGCATATCATGCATGTATATTTAAATCTCTTTACTAGTGATAATGAGTGATAAAAATCTAGCATTTAATGATACCATAAATCTATTTTAAATTTATTTTACGCAAGTATTCTTTACCCCTATTGTGATCGTACACTGCAGTAACGTACGATCTTTACACGTAATAGCGGAGATTACATTTGCTGGTACCCGTTAAATACGTTAATTGTGTATCAGTAAATTTGTACAATATTTTTTATTCATAGTTATTAAACACATTATTATTATTAAACTGGCTAATACCAAAAACACTAGTTCCTGTTAATCTATGTCGGACAAATATCTTCTTTTTAACATGTTAAAATATTTTATTAAAGCAACTGTTAAATATTTTCGCTTTAAAAATTTGGCTTTAAAGGAAGACTGTACGATTTTGTCAAATATTTATGAATTTATATAAAATGTGTAAAAAACTTGTTATACATATATTTCAATATAAATTAAAATAAAAGTTAAGAAGAACATATATATGTCGAAAAATGCGAAATAAGCCAGATGTTTAATTCTGAAATCGAAAAAGGCTTCCTGCCGAATTCGACAACATATATATCATGCATGTACAATGTGAATCTAAATTTAGTTTTAGTGCAGATTCGTTCATTCGACATAAAGACACAATTTTGTTTCCTAGCAAATACGAGTAAAAGTGTCGGCATCAGCTTTAACCAGCACTAACTTGTCTTTGCTGAATTTTATGAAATTCGTCTTCAATGAATAATTTTTCTTGCCTATTTTGTTGTTATTCTGACATATTTTTATCAATGTATTACAATTCAACACATATGAAAATCGTACAGTCTCCCTTTAATGACTGCTCAAGATGCAAAGAGATGACATGGAGGTATCATAAATTGTGTATAATTACCAGACACATGTGGTTTATGCAGGGACCTGAACAAATATAGGTCCCTTGATTTATGGCAGCTTGTTTCCTGTGTAATTGTCTGGACAGTATCCGATCATGACGAGATAATCGGTTTGTGATGAACAAAGGAGCAATTCAACACCGGGTTAAACAATTCTGAAACAACGATTGTCAAAAATTGTGTGAACAATTAAATTTAACAAAAATACGTTTATCAAGAAGATTTATTTAATGTGTAACAAGGTTAGTTTTACAGGCATATAAAGGTTCAAATCAGTAACTATATGCTTCGTTCATAAATCGATCTATTTGTTGTTGTTTTCATCCTTATTTGGGGTCGATCATTAAATTAAATTTATTTTGAAACTATTTCGATTTATGAGTATCTTTGTTCTCAAAATGGTCGCGAAGATTTGCCAAGTAGAGATTTTTGCGATAACCGCATACCGAGCTCGAAGATTGTGTTCCATTCCCGAGTTCGTTGTTAGTAAAAACAAGTAATATCAACACTATTATCGTTCCAAGTATGAATTTCCTTGCATGTTTATGTTTTATTCAGACAAAATTAGTAAAATTATATTTGATATAGCGCATGATTATCAATAAAAACGATGATTAAGTCAACCTTCTCTATATGCGCTTATATGAATTCCACCTCTTTTTGCCAACCTGTAGCGGATCCGTGGTCTAGTGGTAACACACTGGCTTCACAATCCAGAGATCGCTGGTTCGATCCCCCGCTGCACCTAACCTACTTACTCGTCTTTCGCATGAGACGTTAAACCGAGGTGCAGTGTACTAGGTGCTATACACCGGGCACTAAAAAGACCCAGGGTCACCTCTGGAACGGGGTGTCTCCTGTATCTTGCACTTTCCCCCGTAACCAACTAACACGTCTTTCTGGGGGCGATGGCCATATGGGAGACAATCCCGGTGCACTCGATAAAAAAAAAATAAAAAAATCTTTTTGCCAACCAGTGGGCGGAGTCTGAACTTTGCAGGTGCGCGTGACGTCACTCGTCAACTGGTCTAATCGTTTATTATCTTTTTACGACAGTTCTTGTTTCATTTGATAGATTCAGTTTACTCTAGCCGTAGATTTTACGTGTACATTGTAACCTATACAACAACAACAACAACTGAGAAAAAAAAGATTCTGAGGACTAAAGATCAAAACAATGTATATATATTCATATGGACGATGTCATTTACAGTGCAATTGATTAAATACTCAACGTGTTAAATCTAAACATATGATCCTGAATTATTGCTATTGAACTTTCGTCTAATGGACACCCTTTACGTTTGTTACATATTTTCGCGATCAGGAACATATCAGAAACGTTAAAAAGCATCAAACAAAAGTCTGAATTTATTTAAATATTTATTTTTGTAACTTAAGAAAATGTGATACAAAGCTCAACAGCACCTGGAGATGTTTGGTCAGCTTGTGATAGGCCCCCCTGGTTCAGGGAAAACCACCTACTGTGCTGGCATGGTACAGTTCCTTGCAGGGTTTGGACGGGAGGTGAGTTGTTCTATGAACATTTGCTGTTTTAAGAAGTTACACTATGTTTACATTTGTTTGGTGTGTAACAATCTTTCATAAAATATGGAGTGGAATAGCCCATGGGGAAGTCTGACATTCCTTATGCCTTTAACACAAAAGTAAACTATGGTTAATTAGTGTGCAAGTTGAAACAACATACCGGTATATTGGAATATCACATACTGGTATATTGGAATATCAATTCACATACCGGTATATTGGAATATCATTGTAACAACATACCGGTATATTGGAATATCATTGTTTATTTATCAAGATATATCTTAATACATTTTTTCTGCATGAAAATGTATAGAGGATATCTGTTTGCTTTCTGATGTCTTGTCACTGTTATTCAGAGTAAATCATCAAAAAGAAGTAAAGATTAATAGCAGTAAATGTTTGCAATATGGTTTTTTTCTGTGAGACAGCCTTTCTTCAACTGAACAACGGTAGTGGTATGGTTCATTTTCAGAGGCTGAAAGACTATGACAATCCTAAGCAATGCAACTTGATTGAAACATACCTTTTTATACGCCCGTTTTTTCAAAACGGGACGTATTATTGTTTCACCCTTGGCGGGCGGCGGGCAGGCAGCGGCGGCGTCCACAGCAGTGTCTGCTCTCTAATTCAAATAGTTTTCATCTGATCTTCACCAAACTTGGTCAGAAATTGTATCTAGACAATATCTAGGTCAAGTTCTAATATGGGTCATGTCAAAAACTAGGAAACAGGGTCACTTAGTGCATTTCAAGGATAACGGGCGTATCTTGTGACAGTTGGCACTCTTGTTTCAGGTTGCTGTTGTCAATCTCGATCCAGCCAATGACATGATGTCATATAAACCAGATATCAATGTAGCCGACCTGATCACCATCTCAGACGCTATGGATAATCTCAAGCTTGGTCCAAATGGTGGACTGGTAATAATACTGTTTGTTCAAGCTCTTACATATAAGCCTGGTTCTTGAAAACTGGTCTTAATCCATGAGTGTAAAGTGTCGTCCCAGATAAGCCTGTGCAGTCCTCACAGGCATCTCAGGTACAACACATTTTGCTTAAATGATATTTTTCTTTAAAATAAAGTTTTTTACTCTAACTGGCAATGGTTTTACTGTGCAGACTACTCAGGCTAATCTGGGACGACACTTTACGCACATATAAAACCTGGGTTTTTATTGTATTGCCCAGCTTGGACAGGTATTACTGGGAAAACCTGGATAATACTGGGTTTTACTGGGCAATATTTGGTAATAATAAATTGGGAATGAAAGATCCTATGCAAAAAGTTTAGCACTCCATATCAACAATGAGTTTGTTTATATATAATATTATGTTGACTACCTTTATAAACACACTTGTATTTCCATTTGAAGCTGTCATTTAAATTATTTCTTTTTCACAAAATTTATGTTGGACTTTTCAGTAAGTCCAGACAATACTCTGTATTACTTGGCAGCAGTGCTAAAACTCATTCCCCCCCCCCCCCCCCCCNCCCCCCCCTTAAAGAGGGGGTATATTGTTTTGCTGGATGTCGGTTGGTCTGTCTGTCGGTAGACCAGTTCGTTTCCGATCAATAACTTGTGAATGGATTGACCAATTTGCTTGATAATTCCCCTGTGCATTGGCCTTTGCCAGTAGATGACCCATATTGAAATTTGGGTCATTAGGTCAATACTGTCAGTGTCACACTAATTGTGTGAATTTTTTTCCGATCAATACTCGTCAACTGATTCACTGATTGGCTTGATACTTCCCATGTGCATTGGCCTTGGACAGAAGATGACCCAAATTGAAATTGGGGTCACTAGGTCAAAGGTCAAGGTCACTGTCACAATAAGTGTGAAAATAAATCGTTTTGATCAATTTCTCGTCAACAAATTGACCAATTGGCTTGATTATTCACATGTGCATTTGCCTTGGACAGTAGATGACCTCTATTGAAATTGAGGTCACTTGTTAAAAGGTCAAAGTCACTGTGACATAAAGTGTTAAATTAGTTTCTGTTAAATATGTCATCAAAGGATTGTGTGATGGGCCTCATACTTTGCAGATGCATTGGCCTTGAACAGTAGATAATCCCTAGTATTGAAAGAGAATCGATTATTGCTGCCCTTTCTCATCCAACAACAAGTAATCGATTTTATTCGATCATCATGACATCACTAGATATAATAATATAATATTCTCATTCCATTTACTATAAAGATGATTTAACAGAAGTGCATAATTCTGTGTAAACTAAAAACTTATTTAAGTGGCTTAGTCACACTAATATGATAAGATTAACTCTTATGGTCAGTTTTGTTGCAAACAGTCCTGTGTCAAGGCCCTGTGTTTAGGGGGGGGGGGGNTAGGGGGGGGGGGGGAGGCATATGTTCCCGACCATGGTACTACTTGTGTTACTTCCTTTTTTTCAAGTTTTTTTAATTGTTCTGTTCGGCTGCATACGTAGGACACCAATACTAAAAAATAGATTTTAAAAGTTGGAACTTAAAAAATCATCTTCTTTGAAACACAAGGCTGAGAGGTGTAATATTTGGTTTGTAACATCGTCTAGTGGCCTTCTTCAAAGAATGTTAAATTCATGTCCCTTTCTTCTTGATTATATGCAGGTTTTTGCAAACACACAGTTTTAATTTTGTTGACTAAGTTAAAAGTTCAAACGTTGTACATGTTCATCACAATATTTTCAACTACACAAGTCTACACAACCTTTAATTGTTTGTGATGGTATATATTTTCGGAGACAACCCCAAAAATACCTTTTCACAGGCTTATTAGGGATGACACTTTACGCTCATGCATTAAACCCTCTTTTCACAAGGCTAGGCTTATATGTTGTGTTTTGTAGGTATATTGCATGGAGTTTCTAGAGAGTAACTTGGCCTGGCTTCAGTCAGAGCTGTTGAAAGTCAAGGGCAAGTACCTGCTGATTGACTGCCCCGGTCAGGTGGAGCTTTACACGCATAACAACGCCATGCGCAACATCGTGGCCCAGCTTGTTGCCATGGATATCAGGCTGGTGGCTGTACACCTAGTGGACTCCCATTACTGCAGGCAAGAATTTATTTTACATAAGAATTGAATCCAGAAATGCACACACACAAAAAAAAGAATGGAATTATAGCTAAGCCAGTGTTTTTTTTATCTTTTTTGAATGGGTCCTTTAGATTTGGAAAAATGGCGTTGTTTTGACTAAAAAAAAGTTTTGCTATCAAATACTTTAAAATTTAGATTAAGTGTTTTCAATATTATATTTACTTAGGTTCATTCCATACTGCTTGGTGGGAAAATTAACTAATATTGCATTTTATTTTCATTTGGGAAAAATATGTATAAATTAACAGGGATCATATTTTTTTCGGTTTTGTCGGTCCTAGACCGATTGGGGTCATGAAAGACCGATTGAAAATCCCAAACAGTCGGTCCGATTCTGTCCCAACATTCGTAAAAAAAAACGATGTAAAGTCTATAAGTTCCCAATAAAATTCGTTATTCAAGCTCAGTCTGGCTAAAATTTACCATCGCTAATCCCTTTATTGCCCCCAATTAACAACCCGCTTCTGCTACTCGAGTGGACCAGTGTTGTTTATGACACCTTATCGGCGATTTATCGGCAAATTATTGATTTTATCTGGCATTCACACCACAGTGTTTTTATGAAAGGGGTCTCTNATAATAATAATAATAATAATAATTTTATTTGTGCACATAACAAAATACTACAATCCATATAAACAATTATTAACAATTCAGAAATATCACAGATAGTCACCATCATAGATAATAATACATATATATATATATATGGTTTATACTCTATTACACTTTATCACACTTATTGGTCAAAATTAAATTATATTGAAATATAGATATAAAAGTGCACTGGATAACCCGTAAAGTTTTGACGAAAGATCGTACAAAACTTATTTCCAACGGGGTCCAAAGCCGTCACATGTAGATCTGAGTGACGTAATATTATATCATAAATTCGTAATATATGATGGAAAAAAGTGACAACGGTCTCACAATGTCATATTATGGTATTAATAAAATAATTCTTGTTTTTAAATACGAAAACACATCGTATGATGATGAACTTGACAGGATTGCATAAACACAGTTTAAAAATGTATTACAAAATGGTTTACAGTTTAAAAATGTATAGCAATATGGTTTACATTTTAAAAATGTATTACAATATGGTTTACAGATTTAAAACAAAATGATAAAAAGTTAATACAGATACTCTTGTTTCTCAACTTTTTCCATTTCTTCTAATAAATGTTTCTTAACAAGTTTTTTGAACGTATTCTTAGACTTTGTGCATCGTATATTTTTTGGCAAGTTATTCCAGTCTTTTATTACATGATGGTAAAAAGATTTGGAAGTAAAAGTATCAACTGGATGTACGTGATAATCACCCTTATCATTAGATCTAGTCCCGTAAGAATGGATATTACTACATTTAGTGAAATTGTTGTGCATATAATATAATGTACTTTGTGACAATGGGAATGTGTTCGAAATTTTGCCCTAAATTTGACCAAAAAAACACACTGTTAGCCAGATGAGTTCCTTGCCTTAATAATACAATTCCTTATAGTGATAGTCGTCATTGTACAGATTGGTCTGGACAAATGCAATGATACGGTACAGAATGTGTTGAAGGATCAGGTTTAGTATTCATACGTGAGTTAGGCTTTGCCCCAACAGTTTAAACATGAAAACATATTGCTTGAATAAAATGTACATGGTGTCATATTTCTGTTAATTTTGTTATCGGGTATTACTCAATTATTATACATTTATTCAAGGATTAAATAAACGCAATTCTCTAGGCAAGTCATTTTTCTTTTGTGCATAATGCATGTGCATAAAAGTGTCATCTCAGATTAGCCTATGCAGACTGCACAGGCTTATCAGGGATGCACTTTCCCCCTAAACTGATTTTCATCAAGAGGAGTCTTCCTATAAATGAAAATGACAAGCGGAAATTGTCTTCACAGGCGAATCTGGTATGCCAATTAAATAAACCCCCTTTTCACAGAGCGGGGCTCATTTTAATCTGAACTTGATTTTATTTCAGTGATGCATCCAAGTTTATATCTGTCCTGCTGACCTCCCTTAACACCATGCTTCAGATGGAGCTTCCGCATGTGAATGTTCTGTCTAAATGCGATCTCATACAGAAATATGGCAAGCTGGCTTTCAATCTAGATTTCTACACGGATGTTTTAGATCTGTCCTATATTATTGATGAGCTCAAGGTAAGATATATACCAGTAATCCCCATTTTATATGATTTCTTATTCACTGTCCATAATAAATATACATTCATAAAAAAGCATTTTAGATTGTTTTGTGATTAACACATTTTTAAGCCCAAACAGAGTGTGAGGGATTAAGAATTGAACTCGTCCATCCGTTCGTCTGTACATCACAAAGCTTATGTGTTTTACTGCTCTTTAGCTTCTAGGTGCATCTCGCTCAAACTTTCAAGTTTAACCCTTTGCATGCTGGGAAATTTGTCTTCTGCTAAAATGTTGTCTGCTGAATTTCTAAAATTAGCATTTTCTTTGATTTGTTTTCTAAGACCACTATCAGAATAGCAAACAGTTTGGATCCTGATGAGACGCCACGTTCTGTGGCGTCTCATCTGGATCCAAACTGTTTGCAAAGGCCTTCAAAATCCGGTTCCAGCGCTCAAAGGGCTAAATGACCATGTGTTGATGATCATTAAGATATGAATTTTGGTTGCGCCGAGTTTTGGCAGAATTATAGACCTTTGCCTGTTTTGTTCTCAAGCAATTCTACTCACTTAAATGTTGGCGTCAGCAGCTGACCAAGTTCAATAACTCTGACTCGCAATTTAGCAGTTTGTCAAGGTCAAGGTTACTTTTGCTAAAAATATATAACAAGTTTGTGCTCAGTTACTTCGGTAAGGATGGAGATATTGTGCTGAATTGTTTGTGTTGTTAGTTTACAGGAGTATCTAGAAAGGGATTGTATTGTTATACCCAGGACGGCATAGGGGCATTGCAAAGTAAATTCAAAACAGCATTTTAACGCGCCCTTAATTTAAAAAAAGGGCAAAATATGGCAGCTGGATTTTGGGGCACAATTTTATCACATTAGTGGCAGTTTCTGGGAAATTTTCAACAACGATAAACATGCACACTTAAGTGTTATTGTTGTGTTATTGATGTATTTAGCTGAGTTTATTAAATATATTTAACATGTTCACCTTTCAATATCCTTCATTTCACTTACACGCTATTATTGAACTGTATAGAGTGACAAACATAATAAAGCAGAATGTGCACATGCATCTGATTATACACAGATCCACAAACATATAAATCAAACCGTGTTAGTCTTTTTTCCTTTTCAAATGATAATCTTGAGCACTTGTTTTTTCTTTGTGAGTAGACTGAACTCCAATTGACTTCCACTCATTTCCGAGACTTACATTCACTTTGTAAATTTCTAATTAATATTTGATAAATATACAAAAATGTATACTACATCGTTGATGAAAGCACACATTTCTATTATTATGCCCCTTTTCGAAGAAAAGGGGGTATATTGCTTTGCACATGTCGGTCGGTCGGTCCGTCCACCAGGTGGTTTCCAGATGATAACTCAAGAAC